>JABFFF010000449.1:0-52256 GCA_013623665.1 Fusarium sublunatum | reverse complement strand
GGGGTGGGGAATCCACTATGCGGCTGCTGATCATCGCCGTATCGCGTGGCCAGATCGTAGTGGTACTGGCGTTGAGTCATGAATTCTATTGGTGGAATATCTAACGGACTGAGTTTCTCCGTCCTACCTAGATTTTAAACTCTGCCCGTGCTAGACCCGCTAGCTAGGCCGCATAACCGCTACCAAGCCCTGTTCCTCCACGATCACCCCGTGCGGAGTAGACCGCTCGTCGTTGGATCTCCTTCCCCGCATCCTCGACTTGTGGAGTTGATCTCGGAGAGAAACAACGCAAAAAGATAAGCGGTTATGAGGGGAACTGAATAAATATCCTGCTCTAATTGGTGTTTCTTGGCAGCTCTTACAGATAGATTTTACCTTCCTCGGTCTGATAGCGGTAAACCCCTTTATTCCTCTGGCAATCGAGTCGGCGTTGCAATCAACTCCAACCCCAACCTCAACCCTAATAAATACAAGGATCCCTCAGATTAACAGCACCCTCTTATACTTGGCCAGGGCTCAAGATGAGCTGACAGTCAACCAATGCCACCTAATATACTCCAAAACTAGAGCCACACAGAACCGTATACTCTAGCTGTCTGGCCCGATACTCTGTAGAATCGATTCACATCCATCTCAGGTCGGTCTAGAAAGCACAACACCACAGCACACCATGTCACAATCTCCGAATGCCAAGGTCGATCTTTTCAACACTCACAGCTCACAGCGCCACCGACAAGAGTTCGTTTCACAGCCAAGACGGCCAAGAGCTTTCCTGTGCCCATCACCCCATCTTCACATCTCAGCCCTGGCGTGCAGGGGATTATATGTTGCCCCCTGTCACTTCTGCCTCCACCTATTTTCGGTCCCGCACCGAAACTGACTGAAAGAAAATGCTCTCATCTTCGTCATTCCAGCGTTTGATGGCGGAGTCATCGACCTCCAAGATAAGTTTGGGGAATTTATTTGCCCCCATTTACGCACAAACTGACAGGAGCATGCGCTCCTACATTTTATCGATGAACCTCCGAGTCTCGTTCATCCGGGACATCCGATGCTTCAAACCAAAGTTGCACAACCATCTACTTAAAACTTCATTATTATTTTTTTGCACCAAAGGGAAATTCCGGCTGGCCACACCTCGGACTTTGTTCAATCAGAACGCGAATCAAGGTATATTCGATAAAACCATGCTGCTGTATGCCACACTAAGCCATTGCAACTGCTTTGCCCCTTTACATAGTGACTCAACAAACTGGATCCAGAGAGCTGATGGGCCATGTATGGTCCATCCAGGCAGACGAATGCTCCCTTTGATAATATATAGCCTGACCAAAGTTGAATCGACGACGCGAGACGGCAGTACGTACAACCATAGCTTCATCGCTTCTTTCCACAGTACACAAAACCCCAGATCCAGCCCAGTCCTGCATGCTCTGTGCCAGTTGAAAAGGAAATCCGCCCATAATGTACGTCAACGCACGTCGACAGACAAAGCACTGCGGCCTCAGACCGAACCTATCAATCATCTCCACGCACCAAGTTCGTCGAATATATAGAGCCCGATTCAAATCTACTTGTACCCAAATATGTACATCAGCAACTGCAAAGATGAGTGCGCAGTTTCATCAACATAACCACCTAACTAGTCTAAACATGCCGGAACACTACCCCTGAGGCTGCCATGAACCATGGTTAGATTCCGTCTTGAGAAGTCTGCGAGTCTGGAGTGCGCGTTAAACGACCGAAACACGATTCGATAAAATGGCATTGTCTATTTTTCGGCAATCTTTCCAAGTCACCTTGAAGAATTATTGCGGAAGGCTACCGCGCATCATCTGTGCAACGTCAACTCCCACCCATGGCATCTCCTTAGGCTGTTGTGAGCTTTGCATCTGATAACCAGCTTGGCTTTGGGGTGTTGTACCTCTGCTCTGGAGCTGCAACTGGTACTGCTCTCTGGTACTATCGCGCATCTGCTTTCGACCCTGCAGCCGCTCCAACATTTCCTGGGATATCATACCAAAGCTTTCTCTCCACGTCGAGGCATCTATCCATCGGTCTCCGTAAACGTCCAAGGTCTGTGAGACCTTATCTAAGCATCGTAGGCTTCGGTCAAGATTGTCTTCCCCGTTCATTCCCTGGGGCTGTAATCGTCTCGGAAGAGGAGGGGCGGGGGCAGCGCCGGGACGTGAGGCGATTGGGACTGGCAATCCCGAAAGGAGCATGTCTTCCGCATCTCGTAAAACAGCGAGAAACTGGTTCACCATGAAGTATACCCTCAACACATCGTGATATGTGTAGAATCCAGAATTATGAGCACCGTGAGCGATCTCATGGACGGTATCAAGGTACGCCATTGAGTGCTCAAATATCAGAATGCGGTTGTAATCGGTGATGTGGGGTGCTCTGGCTGATGGCGCAATGCAATAGACATAACTGTACCTCAGCTCTTGGTCGAATAGTTGCCGAATCTCGGGAACGAGATTATTAGGTAGAGATTCTTGCCACTCCCGCATGTCATGACACATATTCCAGATATAAGAGATTGGATCTTGAAGAGGCACTGACCCAGATTGATACAACTCTTGGTACCAATGAGACTGTGCCCGTCGAAGTTGAAATAGTAGCAAAGCAGGGTCTCCCGATTGAGGTCCAGCGATGGAACCCGAGACTGAGCTTCTTCGCCCGCTACTGGACGGCTGAGGAAACGCGACGTTAACTGTATCATCAGTGAACGAGAACGTCCGGGCATGGACCATGCTGATTGCACTAGGCATTTTGTTAGTACACGACTTTATACAAGTCAGTGGACAGAAAGGACTTACCGATCAAGAGCATATACGCAGTAGAAGATCTTACGCCGCATGTCTAGAGCAGATTTGTCAGACACAGAAGAAAGAGGAGGATCCTGGTGAAAGCCCAGGTCAACAATCGCGCGTGCCGTGAACCCTATCAGATGCCAACTGTCGAAATGGGCGGGGTCCAGCATGGCGTACTGTGTCAGAAGAAGCAGCGACTGGATTTGTGTCACGTATCCCGGGGTAAGAGCACCATCAGCATGATTCATAGCTCGAGACGCATATTCAAGGCCAGCTGCATAGTACGCGTCTTGATTACGCTTGCTCTGGGCTGTAGAACCAATTGCAAGGACCATGTACACCATCCAGTAGTCCGAATCTCTTATGGTTCGGGTGTCTTCTTGATAAACATCGTCGAGAGCAGTTAGAAGAGCGGTTTCTGAAAAGCAAGGGTATAGTGAATAGACGTTGCTCATGTAGTACTGCACAAGCGTATGAGCAACCTGTCTCGGAGGTAGACGGGCTTGAGGCGACTCTGGAAGAACGTCGTTCGTAGTGGCTGCTAAAACTAGTCTTGCAAAAGTCATATTTGTCGATATTGGTTCAAAGTCTCGAGTCGTAGCATTCACAGAACTGCCAACATATGTTAGATGACAAGCCAGGGTCAAATCTCATTGCCAATACTCACAGAAACCCAAAGTCGGACACAAGAGAGTTGACGTCGGAATTTTCCTGCTTTCGAGCCGCCTTGCGGTGTATAGCAGCGCGAATAAACGCAAGTGAATCTCTTCTGTCCATCTGCTGCACATTAAAGGCTGTTGCGTCTGCATCATGGAGAGCGACAGATGCCTTGCGCGACTTGGCATATTGAAGTCTCTTTTCGAGTTTTTCAATGCGTAGTTCCAAGGCAGCTACATAGCTAGACACAGAGTCAGCTACTTTTCGTACTTGAACGGTTTTGTTTTATAAATCTACCTTCTCTCCTTGCCTCGGGCAAATTGGTCGTTAGCCGCTGAGCATTCATTTGCACGACCAGCTTTTTCACAGGCAGTGCATGCTGGCAACTTTCCATCACACTAAACTATATCAGCCTTTGATTCTCACACAAGGCATGCAATATGATCGGTTTGCTCACCTTGACTTTGGCAGCACGACCTTGAAAACGGAACGAATCAGTATTTGGAAATCTTTTCTAGAGAATGAGTTCAGCACTTACATCGAGAGCAAGCTGATACAGGCCGTGAGACCCTCAGCAAAGGGTTATGAGAGAAACTTGGTCGGGGCATTTTGGTACTGAGCCAGGAACTACAGCTCCTAGTTGCTGAATCACTCAGACTTGACAAAGACTCGTAGAGCTGAAGCTTTTTATGTCGTGTGAGTTCCAGTCTACTGGAAAGTAACAATCCCAATAAACCGAACGTAAAAATAGATGACCGTTGATGGGCAAGCCCGGTGCGATGGTTTGAATGTCGTCAAATTTCTCCACTTAGAAGCGGGACAGTCAAGGCCACGAGGACCAGGCTGGCTTGTAGAACAGACCAAGAGCAGCTAGTGAGTTTTGAATATTTGAGACTACCCTCAGATATGAAAGAGATTGCGGTTGAGCACCTATGCCGTCTAGTGGCCCGTCCGCGACTAGAAGCGCGATTCAAAAAGGGGCCTGAGAAAAGGGCGGCGGTCCTGTGCGGGCAGTCAACCCACTGGATCGTGGCGTATGTTGGTTGTACAATTCCTGAGTGGACAGCTGCGGGACAATGAACAATGGGATTGAGTGACCTCGATGCGTCGAGTATGGCCTGTCTTCGAGGTCGTTTCTGGTTCCAGACCGGGTTGAGATGCGTCAGTTGAAATGGGGACGGTTGAAGAATGGGATCTACAGTAGTAGCATGTAGAATAGGACGTTGAAATGCAATAAAGGTATGTGCCGTCGCCTCATCAGCCGTGTCCCTTGAGTCGTCGCGCGGAGTGGGGTAGCACAAGTGGACAGGCGACCGATGGCGTAGGTGGTTGTACGGCAAAGGGAGACTGATTCGAAGAACGCGTGAGTGCAGCTAAATGAGCTTAAGGAGCATTGGGGATTGAGACGTTGAAGTTGTCGTTGATGGAAGTTGGATGAAATAAGATGGGCGAAGATAAGATGAGCCTCTATGACGGCACAGGATTGGTCAGTTCTAACGACCTTGCATCTCTCAGGTAGTCGTGATTGCCTCGGTTGACGAATCTACAAACTCTATCTTGATATTCGAAAATGGGAAGGAAACACTTCTTCTTTCCTTCTGTCTCGTAAGAAATAGCTTAATTGTGACCAAATTTCATATACCTATTAAACGAAAGATCGAAACTCTAGATCATATCAGGATCAGGAATTCTATGGTATCCAATGAAAAAGTGCATCTTACACGGAGGGCCCGGATCGTTCTCCCCGATGCACCTCAACTCAATATCTAGAATGCGACCGAGAAGTCAATGTAGGAACTTACATGTAGCATACCAGGTATGATTTGGGTTGCCAGGCCAGGAACTCAGCATCAAAAGCTCATGATTAGGTATATTTCAGGGTTGCTCAGTCAAGCAGGGCTTGTTGACTACAACTTGATAATGGCCAGAACAGGAGGCTTCTAATTGTCCGTGGCGGCGTATAGTAGGTTTAGAATTGCTCTCGTAGTCGTGACTCATGAGTGTTCACTATAATGGAAGAAGAGCCATGCGTAGATATCACCAAGAGCTCAAAAGAAGGGCCGTATTGGCCCGGCTCAGTGAAGGTATTAGACTCGGTACTTGTGTATCAAGTTGCGTGGCCCATAGCGTGGCGTGACGTGACCTTGGGTTGAAGTTTGCGTGGACTGAATAGGTAGCTAATCCACCGCATGCGCATGGATCTATTACAGGGAAACGCAGATGGATCCGATATGTGGTGCTGGAGGGAGTTTCATTACGTCCTAGTCAGAGCCCAACACTCTGACAGGGTCCCACAGCACATGATGAGGATTGACTTTTGAATGCGAGTCACGCATGTTGCTCCGAGATAATCGAACCTCAAACCCACATAGCATGGCAATATGCATCTTCCGGAACCATCGTCGAAGCTCAAGTCAAAACGTCTCTGGCGGGTTGACCGAGCGTGCTGCATCTGTCATTTAACGATCTGCGCTAGGTGCCCAAGCTAATCCATTAGAGGCAAAACTCAACTGTTATCTCATCCGGCCTGTTTACCGCCAGTGCTGGCTTGCAGATGTCCTCATGAAACAGCCGAATTGTCCAACAGCAAGAGAGATACTAACTAGCATGGTTATTACGAGAATTGCAAACCTTACCTAGCTCGCTCATGAAACAAATAGGCTCCCCCCCGGGTACCACAAGTCATGACGGGAGCAAAGGAGAGAGAAAAACTCTTCAATTCCTGTGATCCCTGCTCATCTCCCTTCTTTGTGCCGCCCGCATTCGACAATAGCTGCGTAACTTGCCCATTCCAAGCTTCAGTTTTCTAAGGGTCTCATTAGCGACCGTCTATCCAGCTCCATCTTTCCCCTTTGAACACAGTCCCCCGCTATTTCAACTTCTCCTACCCTGAACCCTGGCTTGGCCAACCATCCAACCAATCACCAGCTACCATCAACTGACCTTCCTGGCTGCCTTGCCCCTCCTTCCTCGACCTGCTCGTTTGACGTACATACCATACACAATCGCCTTGCTCGTGTTTCCCCATGCATCTTACAACATAATCCTCTAACGATATCCTGGTATATTCGGGCTGTGGTTATGCTACCACCAGTGCATCAACAACATCCTACAGCGCTTCGTCGATGAAATACCAGCCTTGCTCTTGAAGCTCCAGAACTATCGTCATCGTTTCGGTCTCTTCCGCGACCCCGGCCCGTCCCTGTGCCCTGCCTCCGTCCCCTGTGTCCGGTGACCGTGCCGCCTCGCGCGCAAGCTCACGACATTGATAACATCCACGTCTTGGATGCTTGTCCACGAGCAAAACCAACCTGTGTTGTAGGCTCGATTGCGCCAGCCCGCCCAATGGATCCAGCAGACATCTTTCGACAAGGCTTTGGCCCTGTCACTTCCCGCCAGAATCCCGTCTTCATGAGCCACCCTCAAAACCCCATGGCGCAATTTCAGCAGCAACAGCAGCCTTTCAGGAAGCCGGTGCAGCAAACCGACGAAACATCGGATGGCGACGGTTCGGGTCATCGCATTGCGCACACTCTCACAGCCTGCTGCCGTTGCCGACAGGTACCATCCCGCATACTGTTCTCCCTAAAGTACCCATGCTAATTATGCTTACTTTCGCGTAGAGGAAAACCCGATGCGATCCTACTTTGCCCCGCTGTTTGCCGTGCGAGAGGTCTGGTTCAGTTTGCGAGTATCTGGATGCAGCCAAGGGTCGCAAAATCAACCGTAATTATGTTATTAAACTGCAAGACAGAGTTAGGCAACTCGAGGCAGAGCTTAGCCAATACACCGACGATGAAAACGAATACCCTAAGAGTAATGAGGACATGGTCCGTCCTGGAGGAATGGTTCGCCTTAATGGTGGTGATGAAACCCCCCGCTATCTCGGACCTAGCAGCGGCATCGCCATGACACGACTGCTTATGGAGCAGGCGAAGCGATACACAGATTCCAAGCGCATCTCCGATCTCATTCCCAGTGTTCGCGCCAGAAAAGCTCGTATGCAATCCATCCAAATGACCGGACCAGCAGCCAGGAGAAAAAGTTACCCAATGATTAGCCAACATCCAGCCGAAAGCCTGCCTACGAGAGCTGTGGCCGATAAGTTACTCGAGATTTTTAACCAAAAAGGTAAATATATCACGGCGGAATGACGATTGAACCCCAAAATAAACACTAATATATCATAGCCCAAATCTTCTGGCCCGTTCTACATGAAAAAGATCTTCTGCAGGATCTTGACGCGGTCTATAATGGCGACACCGACCCGTATAGACTCTTTGTCATCAGAATGCTTGTAGCCATTAGCCTACAGAAGCTTGACACACAATATGCCGGTCTAGCTGACAGCTACTACTTGGCGGCAATGCAGTTGTTCGAGGATGTCGTTCGCCCGAAGGACCTCAAGACATTGCAATGCCTCGTGTTGCTGGGGCAATACTCACTTCTCACTCCTACAAGGACACCAATCTACTACGTAATCGGTCTCGCGGTCAAGATATGTCAGCAGGAAGGTCTTGCAAATGAAAAGACCATCTCTACCGGCTACAATCTGGACGCCAAAACAATAGATATGAGACGGCGAATCATATGGACCGTGGCTGGCATGGAATATGGGCTGGCGCACAGCATGGGCAGACCCAGCAGCTTTGCAACAGGAGATGATCGACTGGATGTGGATTTTTTCTCGACTGCCGAGGACGAGAACATCACGGATCAGGGCATCAAACCTGGCCCACCCTCCGAACGCAAGCTTGTCGCTATTCATTTCTACAAGATGAGAATGTGCCAAGCTGAAATTCGACGAGCCCTGTACGAGAAGAAGAGACCAGAGCCAAAGGACGACTCACATCCCTGGTACGCAAGAGTCGAGAAGATGAATCAGGAATGGCTGGACACATCACCTGCAAGTCCTGAGTGGTGCAAGCCTTGGTATGACCTCTGTCCGATAATTCACCATCCGACGCTAACATGTGTTTGACAGGTTCACGGGCCGATATCACCAGATGAGAATCTTCATGTACCGACCCTCTCCGCAGGTCCCAAAGCCATCATCTCGCGCTGCCATGATCTGCTACGAGAGCTCAGCACATATGATTCATCTGAACTCTAAGCAGATGGACAGTGGTGCAGACATTACGTGGGTCTTTCTTTTGACCGTCAACATGTCTCTAAATACACTCCTGTGGACCGTGTCGTATCCAGAGGTTCGCCAAGCACATGCTCGTGAGGAGGTTGAAAAGCTTATTAGCATATCCACGGAGGTTCTGGATCGATGTGCAGAACGATGGCCAGGAACCGCGTCAGCTTCGCAGCTCTATTCAATTTTCAGCAAGGCCTGCTTGCAGGGCTATGACGAGCGCCCTACGACGGGACAAACAGCTGGTCTCTTCACGACTCCCCCGTCTTTCGCGGACCCTAGCTCACCACCTGAAGCCTTCCAGGGCAACCCACAGCAAACCGCTTACATGAATCCGCCACAGTTCAGCTATGTCTTTAACTCGCCCCCTGAGGCTATGAATGCTTACGCCTTCGACCCTAACTTTCCTCCGCCTCAGCCTAGCTTCAGGTCGAACTCGATCTTCTTCAATCCTGCCAGCAACGAACCAACAGGCCGAAGATTCTCGTACTTCCCCCCAGACTCGATGCAATATGGCGAAGCGCCAATGGACGACCCGACACCGCCCGCTACCGCAACCCCTGAACAACATATGACCTCGCCTCCGGACCATATTTCTGAGCAATTACCAACGCCCCCTGATTCTGTTCCTACCGGGAACATGGCAACCCCAACGCCCAGTACAGCGCTGTCGCCCCCGAATACTTTGACAGCGCAACCTACCCCTATCATGCAACATGCCTCTCCAGTGGGAATGCCGCTGATGCCTATGCAGTCAAGCATGTCTCCTCCTGTCAAGATAGAGCCTCCCCAACGCGGGCCTACATTTGCTGTGCCGCCAACCCCCCAGGCTGCTTCTCAGCAAAGGCCTCTGCCTACGCCAAGCGGCATCAGCGACTGGTTTTCCCCCCCTCCACCATTTATCTCGCCTTATGCCTTTAGCAACATGAGCAACAGCTTCTTTAATGACTCCATGGCCAACCCCGGTAATTACAATGACCTGTCAGGCGCTGGTCTTGGGCTGCAGAATATTCAGGGTGTTAATGCCCCAGTCCCTCAGTTTGACTACGGCTTTGCCCGACAAGGGAGCCTTACGCAATCCCAGCAACTTGAGCTTATGAATGTACTTGAGACGGAGGGCATGGGAGACATTGACGCTTTCCTTAATGGAGGACCTGTAACGAACAACAGGTGGTATTGAGGAGTTAACGATGTTTTGGATAAGACGAACTCATGGGAAGGACGGTTAGGATCGGTGTTATAGGGAACTGATAAGCATGGATGGCGTTACTTGAGTGTTAATAGCATTAGACTTTTTGTAGTAAGGACGTTCAAATAGACCAGTGGTTTTGTTCCAAGTCCTGTCGCTATACTACTTATATGACGTTTATCGTCGTGGTATGTCTCATTCCTGAACCCCTTGGGATGAAATCTATGATGTCATTCAGATATGAAGTTTCTTCTTCATCGTGCAAAAAATCCTTTTTAGGTTCAAATGGGAAGACAGCTGTTTCACAGCCCAGCTGGCTCCGCAGCGTCTTCAAGGCTTAACTTCTCTACGGAGTTGGAGGGTTCCTCCTCTGTCTTGCCACCGGCCTTCTTTGGGCGCTTCTTACGCCGCGTGGTACCAGTAACAACAGGCGCGTGAAGCACCCACTGCGCTATGGCATTGGCCCTAGCTGTACAGACGAGGTACTCTTTGCCGTCGTCGCCAGTCCATCGCTTGGGGCCCTGAGTGTTGGTAGATGTTGGTGCGCCGTTGGACGACGAACCGCTAGCGGCCGCAGCAGCTGCTGCGCGATCTTGCCGGGCACGCTTCTCCCGGGCTTCGATGGCTGCGCGGAATGTGTCTTCGTCGCAAACCCGTTCGTCGTCGAGAGCGTCTAGTATGACCTGGTCCCGCTCGCGCATGCGCTGTCGACGCTGGTCCTCGGCACTCATGGCGTTTACAGAGCCACCATTGATAAGAGACGCCGCGGCAGCAGCATATTCTTTCCGAGAGGGACCGCCGTGCGGTAGCTTTCCCACAGGGGGCAGGTAGTCGTAGTAGAAGGGGAGGGGTGCGGGCGTGCAGAGGGCCTCCCACGAGGCGCTGAGCGGGAGCCAGTTGTTGTCGGCGCGACGGAGGACTTCAACCCAGTCGGACCGGGCTGGGGACCGGCTTGCTTGAAAGATCGGATAGCCATCGGCGAGGCGGACTAGTCGTGCAACCATGTACGTGTGGCGTAGAAGCTCCTTGGCCGAGGTCTGGACGAGACAGTGGCAGAGGAGAAGTGAGTGGAGGGCATCGGTCAAAAGGGGGTGATAGGTGGACCATTCGCATGTCTGCGGTAGAGCCGACGGCTGAGGTTGTTTGTCCGAGTTTGTGACATTCTGCGTTGGATAAGGGGGAAGATTTGACGGGGGTACGGCGGAGAAGAGGTCGGAGAGGGAGTAGGTGGTGTGAGGTTCGAGAGAGTATGTCGTATCAGAGGGCCGTGGATTGCGAGCGCCGTGTGCGGAAAGGTTAACGCGATCATTGAAATCCTTTGCGATGGAAGTTGGTAGATTGGGTGTGTACTCGAAATGGCCCATGAAGGAGAGCAAGTCGCGGAGCGCCCGCTTCGCATATGTCTTGACAAGCTTCCGCGACTCGGCCTCTTGGCGGAGAGAGTTTGAGTCTCGGTCGGTCGTGTCTCGGCCGTTGGCTTCTGAAGCAAGATTCCCGTCGGAGTTGTTCGCATCGGCATATCCATTCTGCCCCTGAGCTGCAGGGACGCCGCCTTGAATGTGTTGGCAGGCCATGGATAGATAGACGGCGGCTCGCATGAAGAGCAGCTGACCTTCTAAACTACTTGGCTGATCTTTCTCAGCTGGGATAGTCTCCTGGCGCCATCGTCTACTTCGATGCGACTGCTGCAGTTGCAGCTCCTCATCGCTCGGTCGATGCGGCTGCTGATGTATCCGACATATTGAGAGGGCCAGAGTCAAGTCATGAGCAGCTCCTTCAAAGTCCTCCTTGAACGTCTTGACAATGGCTCGCGTACGCAGAGCCTCGCCCTCGTTGGGTCTCTCAGATATGATGTCTGTCAGGGGCTGAAGGCTTGTGCATTCCGCCAGCTGACGGGAGGGTATCTTCTCATGAAAGAAATGCACATATTTGGCGTCTGGATCCTGCGGATTGCGCTGCAACACCAACGCGCCAACCTCTTCTATCGGAGACGCGCCCTGCATCGTCGCAACACTACATGCGATCTCGTCCAGACGGTATGCGCGGCCAAGCTTCTGGCTTGCCTGCTCCCTCATCCGAAACTTGCGCTCGCGGCTCAGCTTAGCCCCATGGCCCGGCCCTATCATGCCCAGCGCGGACATGGAAGACGAGCCGGGCAGACCGCCATGGACGTTGGTCAACACGGGTGAGGCTATATCACTAGCAGCTCTCACGGCGAGGTTGGTGGCTTCGTCGACGAGGCGGCGGATCTTGAGGAGGTCGAAGAGGACGGCAGGGTCGATGGGACGAGGTCGCGGGGTGTTGTAGTTTATGTTTGCTATTGTTTCGAGGATCTCGATGGGCATCTGAAGCCATGGCCCGTGGAAAGAGGATATGTACCGCCAATGCCTAGACTTGAAGGTTAACGTCATAATTCCTCCGAGTCGCAAATGGTATCTTGGCTGAAGACGTACTTATTTCGACATATTATGAGGGTCTGCGAAGACGACGATGAAGGTGTTTCCTTAGACGCCTTGGAGCTCTTCTTCTGACCTCCCCCATTCGTGCTACCAGTCGCCAACGGCTGTGTATGCGTCTGCGAAGCATCCTCGAGGGGCACATTCTGCCCCTCACCACTGGGAGCTTGTTTGCTCTTTTTCTTTGCCATTTTTAGGATTGAGGGAGTGACATGGGTTCTAGAGGCGAGAACAGAGCATTCGTACTTGGATTATGGCCTCGAGATCTTCAAATCGACGCGAGCGCAGGCCGTAGCGCAGATGGATCAAGGATGTATGCTCGTATTGACGTGGGGTGTTGTAGGTAGAGAATTTAGTCGCGACGATGGCATGAGGGACGAGATGAAAAATAGTAATTCTGGTTTAGTTTGCTTGGTTTTATCGACAAAGGGACCGTTAAAAGTCTGTGGTTCGTAATAGGTAAATATCTGCTCTAGTTGTGTTTTTGTGCTTGTACTCCGAGGACCGTCGTCTTTTTGATAATTTGGATATGATGGGGGATCACGTGAATTCGAGATGTGATGTTGATGGTTGCTATAAGCAAAGGTAACCACCAGCAACCGAGATGAGTGTCAAAGAGAGAGATACAAGTTTTTTTCTAAGGCAGATTCAGATGTATAGGCAAGTAGAAAAATAATTAACTAACCCAAGTCCAACTCACGGTGTAGAATGATACTAACTAAGTGACTAACACAACATTGTTAGCCATTGTAAAACCCAGTCAAAACAACAGCTGTTAACATGGAGCATTAGCAGAAAATTAACGCTAAATAAGTAATACTTCCGGCTAGGTGTAGAATTTACACACTTGTTGGTGACCATGCGAGGAAACAAAAGATTCGGTGCTTTGCCAGCGTTGTATTGTATGATTACGGTGACTTGCTACACTCGAGTAATATCTAGTCTTCTATTGAACAGGAAACTATCTCAAATAGTTTGTAGGTTCCCCATGTTACTTTAATGCTACGTCCTTGGAGAGAAATTAGGAGCACCACCTTTGCCCATACACACACTGTCAATCGTGGTACTGATCTCATATGGATATGCTTCCTGCAGCGATGAACTCCTTGATGACCCTGCCAATAGTGGTACTGTGTTTTTCGAGATAAACACATTATGTAGGAAGGAAATCAAGGCTAAAACTTCGCCTTTGGTGGTCATGGCACCTAGACTCGCGCGAACAATGCTACATACGTTAGTTGGTGAGCACGATAGCAGTCGGCATACGTACCCAGTTGGCTTATCGTGTATGATGGGCATCTCAGTCCTACCACAGGCATGCCCGCTTGAGAACATACGATCCCACTCCCATGGTTCGTAGTTTAGGGCCTTGGAGACTCCTCCAGGGCAGCAGACACCTGTACAAGCATGGTCAGCAGATGGTATTACAGATCCATCAAGATGTACTAACCTCCAGCTCGAATATACACTCCAGCTTCGTTGGCGAGTCTCTCTACCTCGGTCCAGGGTACATATGTACCATCTTCCCTCATGATGTTGAAGGCAAAAGTTGGCCCCTGTGCAGAAGGCTCGCCATACATGAACGGGCCATCGGCGTATAATTCGACAACAGGTGAACCGTTCTGGTACTTGAGAGCTGCGAGGCGCTCATATAAAAAGTGAGCAAGGTAGCAACAATGTCGAGAGATTACACTCTATATCTGTCAGCGCTATTCTCGTCAACGCATCCGTAATAGCGTACCATGGAGCCGTAAAGCCGCAAGTGAGTATCGATGGCGATACCAAGTGCCAAGATGCTGTGAAATGGCAATGTGCCGTCCTCGAGACCATCGTGGATATTCCACGTATTGTAATCATACCCTAGGCCGGGCATTTTCTTTGCAACTCTGGTGAGATCATTGAATGGCGATAGTTGAGCGACTGTGCCTCCACCGAAATATCTTCGCAGATTCAATATGTGTCCAGATGCTCGCCTCACGACCAGAGCACCCAGGTCTGGAAAGCCAAAGATCTTATAGAATGAGAGACAGGTAAAGTCGGGCGCATTCAGAGGATTGCTGAAGAGGGCGCTGAGAGGGCTGGTCATGGCGAGGGCCGCTGCGTCAAAGAGCGTGTATGTATTTCGAAACTGGGAATTTCCTCGTATTCTTCTTGGCCAGTTTTGCGGTAATCGTCGCCCGCTCAGATTCGATTGCCCAGGATATGCGAACAAGCCCAAGCTTGTCGATTTGCTTTTTCGAGTATGAGCATTGCAGTTGTTGGGACGTGCGAGCCATTCCTCTACATCCTCATCATCTTCGAAACAATGATAGTTTCCTGATGTAAGTGCTCGAATGCCAAGGATGCTTGTGTGAGCTTCTCTGTGATATCCATACCAGAAGCTCCCGGACTGTGTCTTATCTCCAAGGTCACGGAATACGTCAGCAACGAGCTTGATGGCAGCTGTAGCGTTTGAAACAAATACAAGGTCGTAGAGTTCTGGGTCGGCACCGAGAAACTCGAGGGCCTTTGTCCGGATACTGTCGACCATCTCACCCGATAGTTTTGCGGGCAGGTTTTCTGAGTGTGGGTTACCCCAAAGATTATTCATCATTGCCTGTGAGAAGCCGCTTATAAGAGATTGAGCATATATGGTGGTTCCTCCGTGATCGAGATAAGCCCCTGTAAGCCTGCATTAGTGAATCCTTCATATAACGGAGGGTGGGATCCTGACCTTGGGCCATGTTTGGATACTCTTTATCCCGAAACTCTTCAACAGACGAGTTGTATTCCATGGCTCTTGTTTTCACCTCGAGTATCGAAAGTTTCTCCAGCGTTGAACTTGTCAGTGGCTGAACAGAGGATGGTTAGTACTGGCATCAGGTTATGAGGAGGATCAATGGGTCAGTCAACCCAGGGGAAGTGGAATAGTAAACCATGATTAGAAGGATAGCATACCAGATGTAAGGAAGACATAGGTAGTCCGTGGATAAGAGTAGATGAACTTGAGAAAGATTTATAAGCGCTGAGACACTTTATAATATGTCCGTCGGCAGTTCAGCGGTCCAAGAAATCAAACCAATGACGGCTTAGGCGGTACTTGAAGGTCAAGGGCCAAGGAACAACCCTTGGACTTCAAGCTGAAAAAGGCCACGCCTTTTCCAAATCGAGTATTCGATTACAGCGTTCGAATCAGCTTAGGAGTGCGACCAGCTCGCTCTGCAGTCTTGGCATGCATTGGGGGCCGGGACGTATTTATCTTTGTCTAGGTACCTTGGCTTAGTAGTTTCTCAGTTTATTAAGGAGGCAAAGAGGTTCCAGACCAAGCCCTACACCTACACTTTGTTTACGCTTGGGCTAAGAGATGCCGTTATCCGTCGCCGGACCGTCGGTGAGTTCATCTCGATACAGTAGCAGATCAGGAGCTGAAGCCAAGCTTCTCACCAATCGACATGTCCGAAAAACGTCCTCAGAGGACATGCCTTCAGCGTGGCTATGCCAAGTGACCCAGTTACCGATATAGCTAACCTGATTGGCAATATCGGAGAATATGACAACTATCCAACATCTCTGGCGTGGCTAACGTTAGTGCTTATGTAGTATGTATCGGTATTGCTTGGACCTGGATTTCATTACACTCCGTAACACTGCGGACATGACCCGCGTCCATCCGCAGTTGCAGCTTCGAATATGAAAGGATGAGGCCAAAATCCTTCGCCAATTAGCTTGCATCTAGCGTCTAGTGGAGGTCCAGACCGCAGGCTGAAGCGTCATGAGGGAAATGCTTGAGGCTTGAGCACAGTTCTTGGAGATATAACGGCTATACGCTCGACGCCCACCCAAAGCGTTTCTTCAACTACGAAGACCACTTAATTGTCATTGAATCTCAACAAGAGTCAATACTATTTAAGCAATGCTACTCCTAAACATTTACACAACTTAGGAGATACATATCATGAGTCATGACTATCATACATAGCTGACAGCCAGCAGCCTCATAGACAAGGATTCCATGTTCAATATTGGTTAAATGCAGATCAGAAAGAAAATCCGCGAATCGGGAGACGTGCGCTTAGCTGTTGAGTGAAACGACCATCGATCCCCATCGTAAGCGTGCATATGGTTAACTTTAGTTACTCGACTCAGCCCTGTTGGAAGTGGACATATATTACACCCTGTATAGTTGCACTCATCGAAACAAATGGCTATCTTGCTGTATGTTAGGACCGTTGACCAATGGCATGCGTTTTTCTTTTTTTTTTTTCTTTTTTTTTTCTTCTTTCTTTTTTTTCTCTCAGCGTGCAGCATCATACCAGTTGAACAAATTTGGGATTCTTTTTTATTTCTCTGCTGCCTACTAATAGTCCGGAACACGTCATCGCGGCTCGTGTCCAGCAAGCTTTCTCAAAAACCACTCTGTGCCTCCATACTACAAGTGTATATGTACAATCAACGAAGAGTAGATACCTCCTGCGCAACCAGACCAAACGGCAGACCACGTCGACCATTTAACCCCATCAGATGGCAAAAATAAGCGCAAAGACGCCGGCCAGAGCCAGGTTGATCGAGAGTGTCATCGAAGAGGCCGCATTCGGGCTGACGACATTAGTCTCGGTGGAAACGGGCGGAGCACCGCTGCCCGAAGGCGTAGGCGTCGCAGTCGGGTTGATGGTCTCGGTAGGAGTGGGCAAATAGGCCGGGGCCGAGTAGGACTCGTTGGTGGCCGGCGGCTTGATCTGAGACACAAAGTTGGCGCAAGTGATGCGGGTCTTGTTGGCAAAGTGAAGAACAAAGGATCGGTTGCCAAAGAAGGCGCCAATGCCCTGCTTGGTCGAGGCGTAGTAGTCGATGTACTCGGCCTCGAAGGGGTCGCTGTTGATGCTTCCATGCTTGCCACTGTTGTCACCGACCTGGCAAGTCTCAGGCTTCTCGGGGTCACAAGGAGGCTCCTCGCCACGCGCAAAGGGGTCGAGGTGAGCTAGAGTAGCGGTGCAGTTTCCATCCTCGGGAACGGGTTCAACATGGATGTGGTAGGCTGCATCGTGGTTAGAAGAGCGTCACTTGGTGCAGGACATCTCGAGACTCACTGAAGGGTCCTCCCTCCTTGGGGAGGTTGGTGAACTTGACCTTGAACTGAACGCCGTGTCCGCTGTCGGTAGCCCTAGCTTCGATATAGCCCTTGGCATTTCCCTCAATCGCAGCATCCTTGAAGAAGGGCTTGTCGGGGAGGGTAGCCTTGTATCCAACACCGGGCGGGTTATCGTTGACCTTGGGGGCATCCTGAGCGGCATCCTGGGCAACAGCCTGACCGGCGAAAGCCGCAAACAAGACGGCGATAGCAGCTTGAGGGCGCATTTTGTGATGAGGAGGTAGCTTGGGTAGTTATCAAGTCTGTTGGAGTTGAGACAAGATATGTAGTATGTCAGCTACCTATGTAAGCGAACTGTTGGTGCGACTAAGGGCAAGTAGGTAAGATAAGGTAGGTAGGATCAAGTTAGGTATTAAAAAGGTGAGCGAGTGAGATAAGATGAGATAGATGACCGCTAGGGCCTGACAAACTGGTAAAGGTGAATCAACGAAGGTGACTGTGACTGTAACTGTAACTGTGACTGGGACTGACTGCGACCCAAGGAAGGCAGTGGCAGAGTGGAGGCCAATGCTACCTATATATAGCGACCACCCCAAGAGGGCGTCATCACTGCCAATAGCTGGCGGTTGGCGTCCAGCCGCATAAACGAGATGATAGGTAGTTACAGCTCTGCCTTGTCCGTGTTGGGCAAGGTCTGGCATGGATCTCGCATCCGTTTGTTCTAGCTACGGCCAAACCAGAGTTGGAGGTTCTAATTCTGAGCTCCCCCAACGAATAGATTTCCCCGGCTCACAGACGCGGGGGAGACGATCCATTCTTGGCCTGGTCGTCTATTGGTATGTAGACTAATAAAGCTACAACAGCAAGCGACGGTCTCTTTGTGCTGGGACGTCAGCCTAACGATTGGTGCTCAGGTCCTGCACCCAAGCGGGAGCCTGTATTCACATTCACTCGCGATGTGGCTTTCTTTGCTGTTTCAACGGGCACGGCGCCATGCTTTTGCTGAGCTGACCCTTTGATTCAACGGGCTACCTACAGTACAGTACAGTATGACAGGGCATACTTCTGCGTGTTTGCTGCTTGCTCGCTAGCTGGGGTCGGGTTGGATTCTTTCTGGGGCAATGCATCGCTGACAGTCTAGTCCAACCCGCCAAGAAGAGTGAGGTAGAGGGTTGCGTAACAAGATGCTAGTTTCAAGCTTGAGATTGCTGTGTCGGTGTCGCACAAGAAGCAGAAAAAAAGGTGCGTAATGATAGCATCATGAGTCTCCCTGCTAATTTACATGATGCCTTCACAATCCCGGGCTCTTGGTGTTTGCAAACGGTTTAGCAAACTTGGCCGAGTGTGACAGAAGCATGTCAGCAAACAGGTTTCTATAAGAAACTAGCATAACATAGCAAGGGATTAAAAGTCCTATGCTCACATAGGGCGATCACTTGTTTTGTTTCGTTTCGTCTCAAGCTCTGGGCGTAGTGTTCCTGAGAGCCACTGGAGCTTGAAAGCAGCCAACACGATGCCAAGGTCGCTTACGGCACCAATGTCCTTTTCCCGTTTTCGAGCTAACCTCTGTATAACATTCAACAAAAAGTACGTAGTCTAAACGCCAGGTACAGATCCGTGAGGAGAGCACGCACCCCTGTTGGCTGTCACGATTCTTTGACGTCTTATATTCCCAGTTTCATGATACACAAGCTGCTCATATGATTGCTTTTTACCTGCCAAAATGTCATTTCTGATTGCCCTGTCACACCCATCACAAGCCGAGCTCCGTCTTGGGCCAGACGACGCGTTATGAAGTGTCTCGCACGCTCCCGATTTCAAGCCATTCGTGTAAGTCGACAAGCATCTTCTAGTGGAGCTATCTTCAAACGTTGTTCCGAAGAGCGTTTTCCTAGCACCAGAATCAATGTTGCAATACACACATAGAGCAGAGAAACTAACTAGACTAAGAACATACGTAATATTCTTATTAAATGCACAAAGAGAGCACAGGGAATTACCATGTCGGTATAATCTACAAAGCTTAGCCTTCTCACTCTAATGCAAGGTACCCATTCCAACGAACAATGTGGCGCATGGACTCTCTGTGGCGGTGCACAATATGTGGCGCTTTCTCCAGCCTTACCAGTGAGGCAAGAAAGCAAGGAGCTAAGCCGCGACACATTAACGCATCACCAGCAGCTCTGGGCTATTGACATTCACGTCGCAAACACCAACCCAACGCTTCGATCCTCGCAACAATCCTTCGATCCATCACTTCTTCAAGAGAAACTATCCTAAACGCCCACGATGAAGCCCGTCGTCAGCGCCTTCAACGCGTGGACATGGTCCGTCAACACCGTCCAACCTGTCTTCATTCCATCATGGCAAGGCTAACATGAAGCTCTCAGCACCGTCATCTCCGTCTTCGCCATCGTCATTCTTAGCGTTATAGCATCTCTTTACCGAAGCGGACATGAAGAGTTCACTGGTAATGTCAACGACCCTGCTGATGGCAAGGCTGTCTCAGGCACCATCTTTACCGCCGTCCTTGTCTATGTTGTATGTGTTCTCCCTCTTATACGAACCCGGTTTCTGTATTTAAACGTAAGAATGGCTCTGACTGATTCTCAATAGGCCTTCTTCATCTTCTGCGGTCTTCAAGGCCTTCTTCACGCCCGAGAAAGCCGTCGAGGCGCGATCGCTCTGTAACAACACGATATCCAACGAGTAGAGCACGACACAGAACCAGGCGTTTTAGGAACAATGTACTGATTTGAACTTGGGATGGCATTGTATTTGAAAGACGAGCATCACTCTGTGCCTCTGCCTGAGAGTAGATGGGGTAGAGGGTATTAATCAAGAGGCGTGGTCCTGGCTGATGGAGCACGTAATGTACGGAATATTGAATTGTTTAGACGGGGCACTCAATTTATGTTGTTATTGGACTTGTCATTCGCATTGCGCGCCTGTTTGATCGTGTTGCCGGTTAAGTGCAGCTGAAGCAATGCTGGGTATGACGAGACCCAGTGACCATCAGCTTCTTACTTCTGTCCGTAGCCCCCGCCCCTAGACATACAATTTTGTGAGTTTCGGAATAGGAATATGGGCCGTTCCTGAAATATCATAACCGGATTGCTACTGGCCGGATGTCATAATTCGGCTTCCGGCCGGCGTTGTGGGGCCGCTCCGGATGCTGCCGACGGGACAAAAAACTGTACGTTCCATTGTTTGCGAGTTTGCGTCACAACAGTCTAATCAGAGAGCTCAAGTAGTATATCTTATGGGTACATACTCTAAGCCCCTCTTTTTAACGAGATGCACCGTCATCCTCGCGTGGAAAAGGCGATAAGGACTGAGAGCCCGTCATAGCTCGCGGCGTAGCCCATAATGACGATTGGCTGATAGCTAAGGCTTCCGCAAAATGAGAGAAGAGCTCGCAGCATGAAGTAAATAACGTAAAATAACTGTCAGCACAGTCGTTGTTGCTTGGCTGCAGACTCTGCAGTGAATACGTTACTCCATAATGTGACGACGATTTTGTCTTCACATGTCGTCATCGATCGACCTTGATCATGATCGGATTAAAAGGTCCTTCCTGTTCGCGACAGGATTTAAAGCCAAGGAAAGCTCTTGCGCAAGATTTGTGAAGAAGTTTTCTTTTTCTTGCAAGTCAGAAAAGTCGAGGTAGTATACAGTCGAGTACAGCAAAAATGACGACCCAAACCTTCAAGAACGGTAATTCTTCCGCTTATGATATACGTATATATAGAGCCACAGCAGCTGACTGAGAATCAGAGCAAGACATTCCTGTCAGCCACCAGGACTTCCCTGGCAAGGAGTCTGAGATGCCTAACCCCCAGGCCACCCGTGACGAGCTCCCAGAGGCCGGCGGCAGTGATAGGACATACAAGGGCTCTGACAAGCTCAAGGGCAAGAGGGCCTTGATCACTGGGGGCGACAGCGGCATCGGTGCCGCTTCTGCCCTTCTCTTTGGCCGAGAGGGCGTCTCCGATATCACCATCGCCTATCTACCAGACGAGGAGAAGGACGCTCAGGATACCAAGAAGCAGGTTGAGAATGAAAACACAAAGGTCCACCTCATCGCCCTCGATCTTTCCAAGCAGGAGAACTGCAAGAAGCTGGTTGATTTTGCCGTGGAAAAGATGAAGGGAATCGATATTCTCTTTAACAATGCAGCTTGTAAGTTGACGTGGTTGAACGTTATGTGAATCACGAATACTAACAGCTCTTCTAGACCAAATGGTGGTCAAGGACATCCAGGACCTCCCTGAGGAGCAATGGGTTCACACATTCAACATCAACATCCACTCCTTCTTCTACGTCTCCAAATACGCTCTGCCGCACATGAAGGCCGGTGCCACCATTATCAACAACGCTTCCATCAACGCCTACATCGGCCGCCCTGATCTCCTCGACTATACCTCTACAAAGGGTGCAATTGTCTCATTCACCCGAGGATTGAGCAACCAGTACGTCAGCAAAGGCATCCGTGTCAACGCTGTCGCTCCTGGACCTGGTATGTTTGAACAATCTCTCGATAATGATGATCATAAAACTAACACGACGAACAGTTTGGACACCTCTCATCCCCGCTACCATGGACGACGAGGCGCAGAAGAATTTCACAAGCCCCATGGGACGACCTGCTCAGCCTTCAGAGATTGCTACATGTGTAGTCTTCCTGGCATCGAGTGACAGCTCGTGTGTTAGTGGACAAACTATCCACTGCAACGGCGGAACCATTGTCAACGGTTAAGTCATAATGAAAAAGCTGTAATGACTTAGTTATGAGATTAATTCAAGATTTAATCATGAGAAGAAATATCTTCGTATATTCATCTGCCAAGATACGTCGAGTTACCTGGCAGCTTATCTTTGCGAGCAGTGCAGTAACTGGCTGCATTGACACTGTGTCTAAGCCATTTGACATTGATGCGAATGCGGCTAAACTTATCTCTACTTGCAATAACCACATTCATTATGAGACTCATAAACGTACATACACTACAACTGAAATTCTATGCCGGTAGAGATATACCTCGATATGCCATCTTATCTCATGTTTGGGGCAACGACGAAGTTACTTTCGAAGACATCAATTCTATTACTCGCGATGATGCGCTACAGTTCGCTCGATATAGCAAGTTGCGCGAGGCCTGTAACTTGACACGCTCCTTGAATATGGATTACTTGTGGATAGATACCTGCTGTATAGACAAAAGCAGCAGCGCCGAGCTCTCGGAAGCCATCAACTCCATGTTTCGTTGGTATGCCGAAGCAGCTGTTTGCATTGCGTTTCTTGAAGACGTTTTCATCACAGAGTCTGCTGAAGCAATGAAAAAGGCATTAGTCAACAGCCGTTGGTTCACAAGAGGTTGGACTCTACAAGAACTTATTGCGCCGTGCAAGGTTATCTTTTACGGGCAAGATTGGAAGCGATTGGGTGACAGGGCAGAGCTCAAGGAGGATATCAAGTTCATCACTGGAATGTGCGATGAGCTTTTAGACACAGCGCAGCACATGGCTGATAGCAGACAAAGACAGCTTGATCAAATTTCAGTCGCTGAGAAGATGTACTGGGCTGCTGGGCGAGAAACGACACGCCCTGAGGATATTGCTTATTGCTTGCTGGGCATATTCGACATCAACATGCCCCTGCTCTACGGAGAAGGGCAGGCGAAAGCATTCAAGAGACTGCAAGAGGAGATCATCAAGTCCACTGACGATGAGTCGATATATGCGTGGCGACAACCTAGATATCGAGTTGAAGAGCAATCCTACTGGGGTCTACTTGCGGACAATCCCTCAGCTTTCGACATTGATCGCGCCACAGAAGATCTGAACGGCTTAGTTCCCAAGAGATCGAAATACTTGTCACTTCGCTCGGGAACATCGACATCAATGACAAACCGTGGACTGGACCTTGAGCTTTCTTTGACACCATTCCCAGCAGACAAATCCGGGACTATCTTTCTAGCCTTCTTGAACTGTGAATTTCGACGGGGTCAGACATCTATCAGCCCAGCGATCTTGTTTCAAAGAGCAGCATGGGATAAGGACACTCATTTTGTGCGAATTCGCCCAGACATACTAGCACTGATCATGAACAGCATCATACTCCCCGACGAGCTCTTGAATATGATGAGGAAGGGTCAAGCTGAAACCCTACAAGAGGCCATTCCGCGGCAGATCTTTGTCCCGCATAATACGCCTGATTTAAGATACCTCAAGGGAGTGATATTTCGTCCTGAGGTAAAGGGCCTTGCTGAAGGGAGTAGAATGGCTGTGAGGGTGCGTTCTCGGTCACCTACATGGCAATATTTTGTTGATGCTCGCAAAGGCCCCTTCAAAGCACCAGAGTCCTATGAGATCAAATTTGACCTGGCACCTGGTCCTACTCTGGGATCATTACAAGAGCCCATGGTTCTCGGAGTGTTGGAACTTGATACTGGGAGTTCAGACTCTAAGCAGTGCCTGTTGGTGGGCCTAGAGCCTCTGCTGGCGAACCCTTTCCGCACGGCGCCCCTTTATTTCTTGCCGTGGTATGCCTTTGAGGAACAGACTCGCATTGCAAAGCAGGACTTTGGTGGAGTATTGGATAAGGGACAACGGAGGTTGGAGTGGAAAGTATCAAATGTAATGAGAGCAAATATTGGGATTGAGAGCAGGTATTCGAGCTTATTTTACAGTTTGGCTTTGGAGATGGAGAGCAGACGAAAGAATAATACTTGGTTCTGAAGGCATAGTCAGCGGAATATCTGCCTTGGTCGCCATGAATCGATATCTTTTGCAAGAGTCAGCCCTTTGTACAGCAAAAATGCCAATGTTATAATACAACGGGAGTCATCTCCAGCTTGGTTTGAACTGCCTCTGGTACTTCGAACGGTCTCTCCTCAAAGATTAGACCTAGACTCAAGAGCTCTTCCTCGGTGATATCTGGCCGCTCATCAATCACCCTCTTCAACTCTCGCGCCTTGTCCGTAACATCCTCAATCTCAGTAATCCATTCATTCGCCCACTGCTCACTCAGGGCCCCCGGTATACCGATTTGGATACTTCTATATGGCAATATCTCCAGCTTTGGCGTCCGCTCAGGATCCCACTGGATTCGCACATCGCTCGACTTCTCACGCTTCTCGCCCGCGTTCGGCTTTGATACATGACTTGATAGCACGCCTTTCTCAAGAAGACCGATAAAGTGCTCATGTTTGATGCGAAGGGCGAGGATATGAGATTGGCCGGGATCTTTAAAGGAGTATCCGGAGCGATACATCATCCATGCCCAGCTAGGCTTGATCCATGTCATGCGGCCGGGCTTGAAGTCTGGGGAGGCGTTGAGTTTTTGATTGTCCACTGCGGCTTTGGCGATGGAAGCTTTATAGGCTTGGTAGACCGTTATGGTAGAGGCGTCGTAGTGAGCGCGGATCTGGCGATAGGGTATAGTTGAGGATGAGGATGTCATGATGGATTGGTAAGTAGAAATAGTATAAGTAGGCTTGTGACGAGGTTGGCAAGCAGAAGAATGTATGGTATAGCTTGCTTCTGGTAGGAATAA
Source organism: Fusarium sublunatum (assembly GCA_013623665.1). Lineage (NCBI taxonomy): Eukaryota > Fungi > Ascomycota > Sordariomycetes > Hypocreales > Nectriaceae > Fusarium > Fusarium sublunatum. The sequence continues at coordinate 27,369 of JABFFF010000449.1, read as the reverse complement.
AGGATATATCATGCACTTGTATACATGATTCGCTGTCAACAGCATCTTCACAACGGGTTCAGCTTGGAATGGTGAGTCTTTCGGCGAGAGTTGGCGGTGGCTCAGCTCAGTCTGATATAGTCACGATGTATCAGCTAGTGCGACTATAATAAATTGCCAAATTCAGGTGAATTCTGCACTTGCTACTACTAATGCAGCCTTCCTCAGTACGAATCCAGTGGTTTCGATTTATTAAACTATCTACGTACTGTACCCAATCGCCCTCTTGTCGTTACTATGTTGAGGCTTCATTTAGGTAGGTATGGTTCAAGAGCAGCTTTACCTTGTACTTTGAAGGGGGTTTCGAAGGAAAGAACATGTTGAATCAAAAAAGTTCCAGCTTTTAACAGAAATATGCTGTAAAAGGACAGACCTTCATAAGTACAGTAGAGGTTATATGAAGTAGTCGTAATGATGGTTGTTACAGTATTATTATATAGGTTTATATCTTTATGTCGTCTGGTATTAGTGACTCTACAATCAACGGAAGACGATAGCCCTAAATTTTAGTAATATTTTCGAATGTACTTCTTCTTTTATAACTCGAAAGCTCAATATTATAAGCACAAGTAATAATTTTATTCGCCAAGTTTTATATTTACATTGACGATAATTACAGTGCCTAGGTACGTAGGTAACTGACGATAATCTTACAGCAGGCATGTACAGTACCTAACTGTAACAGTGGCTACGTCACCCTGTAGCCAAGGACAAGGACCAATTGCCCCGCTCCTTAGAGCTCCAACAAGCGCCGCCTGACCAAAGCTGAGGCAGTTGCGATGGAGAGGGAGGGGTCCTGCCACATGCGGGTTCACGAGGCACCCATCCAATGTCTCAAGTCAACCTCAGGTATTCAATTTAGACGCTGACCAGACAACATCACTACCTAAATTCCCTTAACCCAGGGATCTCTGTCAACAAACTGCGACTCGACTCTCTACCTCCTAACATCACCAAACCAAACCAAAGCTTCCTCGACACTCCTCGACGCCGACGATCCAACAGCTCTCTCATCTCACCAAGCAGCTCCCCGCCTTCCATCCTCAATACGACCTTAGGCTTCAGCCTTGTAGGACAGCGGATGGGCACCCTTCCTTGTCTCACGAAAGCCTCTTTTTTACCCTGACTTCGATCCTCAAGCTCTTCCTTCTTCACCGCCAACTCCTCGAAAGCTTTGCATGTCTCCGCCGGAGCAGTCCGCACCTTCGTCCAGCCAGCCTGTCTTCGACGAGACGCTGTCTAGCAAACCACATGTCGAGGTGACGTCTGCTCAGGACCCTGCAGTGGGGGACCCCGAATCAACAGGAACCCGCGACCATGGTTCAAATTCAGGCGCCAGCTATGGAAAGGAGGAGGACTTGATCGACTTTGGCCATCAGCCATCAAGCGCCTCGGCACAAGAGGATAAGGCTGACGCCGCTACGGAATCGCGCTCGGAAACAGCCAAGGGAAAGCAGGCCGCTGATAACCAGCATGTTTCTAGCGGTATCCCGAATGCTCACGCCTCGGCGGCGGCTAGGATCAAGCCCATCGCGTTGCCCTCGTCGAACGATACCACCACTCAGTACCTCACCGCCGAACCGTCCACTTATGTTGACCCCACGCCCGCGACCCCAACAACCTCTCAACCACCTTCGCGAACTCCTTCAAATGCTGCACGCTCCCACTTCTCTGGAGACGCTTCTCCTTCGAAATCAGATGCCGAATATGACGAGAGGCGATACATGAGCGAAGATGACCAGGAAGGTGGCTCGCAATCCGAAATTCAGAGTATCATGGAGCAGTTCAGCGAGTTTGGTGGTGGGCCGGGGGAGGAGGAAGTCATGAGCCCGAGGCTGGAGATTGCGTCGCCTATGCTGGGCCATCCTGTTCAACATCCCCCACGGAAATCGAGCCTGGAACCTCTTGCGCCAACGTTGTCCGGTCAGTTCCAGGGTTTACATATCTCGACCAGTTCCCCTCCTGCAGAAACGCCAAGCAATGCTGGCGCTGAGGATCTGGGACCGCCTGTGCCTCCCAAGGATGGGGTTCATGGGACTCCTCCGCGTCCTAAAATGGAGCGATCCATGAGCGTCGCTTCTCCCAGCTCTCCTGCGCAGTCACATCGACCCCCGCCCCCTGAACCTGAGCCGGAACCCGCTCAGCCTTTTGACTTTCACCGTTTCCTTGAGCAATTAAGGAACAAGAAGGCCGATCCGGTAGCACGATATCTCAAGTCCTTTCTTTCCGAGTTTGGCAAGCGACAGTGGATGGTTCATGAGCAGGTCAAGATTATCGGAGACTTCTTGGCCTTCATCGCCAACAAGATGGCGTTATGCGAGGTTTGGCGAGATGTCTCTGATGCTGAATTCGACAACGCTCGCGAAGGAATGGAGAAACTAGTCATGAACAGACTGTATACGCAAACCTTTTCGCCTGCAATCCAGGCGCCCAAACCTATCCCTGGAGCCAAGCCAAAGCGAAAGGGGGGCGATGTTCCGCTTGGTCCTGGTAGACGAGGTCAGCACCAGGAGGACGTTGAGAGAGACGATATTGTAAGGCAGAAGATGAACATTTATGGCTGGGTGAGGGAGGAGCATTTGGATATCCCACCGGTTGGTGAAAGCGGACGTCGGTTTTTGAAGTTAGCCCAGCAAGGTCAGTTTTTGTCTAATCGTGGGTTTCCATGTACTGACATTATGCAGAACTCCTCAAGATCAAGTCTTACAGGGCGCCGCGGGACAAAATCATCTGTGTCTTGAACTGCTGCAAGGTGATCTTTGGTAAGAAGATCAAAGCGGCCGCTGCATAGTCATACTGACAACCACCAGGTTTATTGAAACATAACAAGTCTGATTCCTCAGCTGATTCCTTTATGCCCCTTCTTATCTATGTTGTTCTGCAGTCGAATCCAGAACACATAGTATCTAATGTGCAGTACATTCTGCGCTTCAGAAACCAAGAGAAGCTAGGAGGTGAAGCAGGCTACTATCTGTCCTCACTGGTACGTTTGGTCGTGTCAAAGATATCGTCGTGTCCTAATCGTGTCACAGATGGGCGCTGTGCAGTTCATCGAGAACATGGACAGGACCACCCTTACAATCACCGACGAGGAGTTTGAGAAGCACGTGGAAGAGGCCGTCTCAGCCATTGCAGAGAAGCATGCTCAATCACCAACAGTCAGACAGCAGCCAGTATTTAACGAGAAATCCGGGCCACTTCCTGGCGAGACATCCGCCCGGCCCTCTTTTGATGGACCACGCCGTTCAACGTCAAACGACGATGATACGGGTGACGACAGAGCTCCTATCACTGGGCTTCTAAAAACCATCCAGAAACCGCTTTCCAGTATTGGAAGAATGTTCTCAGACGAGCCTGGTCCGTCCCTGGAGGGTGGACCTAGTAGTGCACCCCGGACTCCAGCACCACAGGAGCGCCGAAGTCGGGATGAGCCTCGTGAACCTCAACGGTCATCATCAAAGCATGTGTTATCTGCAGAAGAGGCTGCCGCACGGCAAGCGAGCGCCGAAGCGGCCGAAGCCCAACGACTTTCCCGCGCAGAGCATGCTAATGTGGTTGAAACATTGGCAGGCATGTTCCCTGACCTGGATAAGGAGGTCATTAGTGACGTGGTGTACGAGAAGGAGGGCAGGTATGTAATGATTTCACCCTTCTTGGTCCAGCTCTATACTAATGCAACTGTCTCTAGGGTCGGATTGGCTGTTGACGCATGTCTCGCGCTTTCTACCTGATGATACTGAGAGTGCATTAATAGGTTGAGTGTCGAACTCATTACGATTCTTGTTGATCCTTGTTAAGTGGCCTTGCGATGCATCATAGTGCGATTTGGCTTATGACATTTGTCACGGCTCTACAGATGAACCGGTGGCAAGATAGAGCAGAAATACCATTATTTTTCATGTTTTCAGAAAACTATTGATATCACATGAAACTTGAAAATCAAAGACTATATTTGGCTCTGCTGAGGGCTGAGGGATCAGCTCTAGCCCCCATGGTACACACGCTATCTCAGATCGTTCCGGTCACATGTCCAAGCCTAGCAGCACCCTCGAATATTTCCGACATCAACAGCCATTGGTCCTATTGTGGGAGGTGATTCGTTTCAGAATACAATCATAAAGCACGGTCTTAATCCTTTGTGAGGTTGACTCAGGCCGTGCTTATTCAACTGGCAAGGATCACACTCAAATTGAGTCATTACACCGACCAGCCAAGGTGGTTTCTGTTTGTTTCCACCTGAACCTACTTAAATAAACCTTAAAACCTCGATGAACTGAAACTACCGGTCTTCACTATTCCCGTAAATTAACTGTATATCCTTCTTCACCATGCCACGAAAACTAGTCACAGTCAGGCATATCTCAGCCGTCGCACCCATCCGAGGTGCCAACCGCATCGAAACAGCCACCGTCGACGGCTGGACATGCGTCGTCCCCATCAACCGGTTCAAGCCGGGCGACCGCGGCCTGTACTTTGAGATCGACTCACTCCTGCCGGGCTCGGATCCGCGATGGGCCCATCTAGCTCCGAAGTACGACGGCGCCGATGGCCCCACTTCTACTCCGGACGTCCGTATCAAGACGCTCAAGATCCGGGGCGTCGTATCCCAGGGGCTTTTGATGTCGCTGTCTGATTTTCCCGAGGTGCTCTCCGTTTTAGATACCATACCACCTGATGAATTGCGCGACTTCAGCTTTGAGAATATCCTCAATGTACGCAAGTACGAAGGGCCCGACACGCCGCCTCCAACATTCGACAGCACGCCGCTGCCCGATTTTCCGGACTTTGTACCACGGACCGAACAGCTGCGTGTGCAGAACCTGTCTAACGTCTTTGACATCCACGGGGACGAAGTATTCCAGGAGTCATCCAAGATGGACGGATCATCCATGACAGTCTTCTACCTCCGCAGTGACAGTCCCCTTTACAGCACACTCCCCATCGAGGTCAGACAAGCAGGCGGCGTGGGCGTATGCTCGCGGAACCGTATCCTCCTGGAGAACCATCCGCGAAGCTCGCCGCATTTCTACGCCATGGCGCGGGCACTCAGACTTCCTGAAACACTGGCCAAAACAGGCCGTAGCGTTGCTATCCAGGGGGAGTTGTGCGGATCAAGCATTCAGGCAAACTTTGAGGGGTTTCCCAAAGGCGTGCAGCGTTTCTTCCTCTTCGCCGTGTATGATATTGATGCACAGCGGTATCTGCCGCCGAGAGAGGTGCACGAGACATGGGCACCGCGGCTGGGGGTTGAGCATGTACCTGTGCATGGATATCGACCTCTGAAAGAACTTGGATCTTGTGTTGGGGATCTGGTTGCTCGGGCTGAGGGGAAGGGAGTCAATGGGCGAAAGAGAGAGGGTATCGTGTTTAAGCGGGAGGATGGGCAGTTTGGATTCAAGGCGATATCCAACTCGTATCTGCTCAAGCATGGAGAGTAGAGGGAAGCAGGGGGGACGTTGTTTATACGCATCGAGTTACGAAGGATACCATTGAAATGTTTTCATAGTTAAAAGGTTCTATTGACAAAAAAAGATGATGCAATGCGCTTCCGTGGTAATCAAAGTTTTTCGCCTTATACCTTGATTACTTTCCCACCCCATCCCCAAAATATGTAGTGTATTAAGATACCTGATGTGAGAGGTATCTTATTTGTACAGAGTAGACCAAGTTAATATCTGATACAGATAGAAACCCAGTCCAGACGTTATCGTACAAGCGGACCCCAAATAAACACCAGTAAAAAGAGACGTCATGGACCGTAAGATTCAACCGTTGCCGGCTGCTGCTTAAAATCCTCTATATCCGCCTCCGTTTCCATATCCGTATTGTTGCTTGTTGAGCGGACTGTAACCTGCATCTCCGGAATCATAACGTCCTGTGCCCGGAGGACTTGGTGCTTGATGGGCCCAACCCACAGGTGCTGCACTGTCCATGAGATATTGTGAGTCGTTGTTATGATCCGTGTGAGTCAAGTCTCGAAGCGCAGGATGCGTGGCAGACGAGTAGTTAGGCGGGTATCCCGCTTCAGCATTGCCGTAATGGTCAGGGGACATGGATAGACGGGATCCCTTCTCCTGGGGGTTCGAGATGGCGAACATGGAGATATTGTTGTTATCCTTGCGGTCGAGAAGCAGCGAGTTGCGGGCATCCAGAGGGGTGAGATCGTCCATATCACGCTTGGCTTTCTCTGTACGAGTGTCAGTGGCTATTCAGTAGAGGTAACAGAATTCTGGAATAACTTACCCATCTCCTTTCTTCGCTTGCGGTGGGGGTTATCCTTGACCAGGGTGTTGATGACGTTCCAAATGATGAGAATCACCAACAGGCCGGTCAAGGCAGATTGAACGGCGATGAGCACCACGCCAGCAATTGTCTTGCTGTCTTGAGGAATGTTGAGCTCGTGAACAAAAACCAGGATGAGAGCCACAGACAGGACGCGGACGGTCTGGATAGCAATGCCGATGACGTTGGTAGACTTTCGCTCAAAGGGGCGAGTGGCGACGAGCAGGATGAGCATAAGAGACTCGACAACCAGTTGAGCAATGGTCTGGGCAAAGCCGTTGCCCTCGCCCACGGCGAGAGTGCATCCCTTGGCAAAGAGATAGACGATGGTGGGAATAAAGATCCACCAGTAGTCCCTCTTGTATGATTCGTAGAAGAGGGAGTACTTGATCCAGAGCTCCTTGTTCTGGTACAGGCCGTCAGCGCTGCCCTCACTTGCCTTCAACTTCTTGACCGTGCTGAAGATCTTCCATGTGAACCAGCCTAGAACGGCAGTAAAGATGGTGAGCGAGACACCGGCCAAAAGCTTTGCAGCCCATGAGTCACCCTGCGTGAACTGGAAGATACAGTACAAGACCCAGATTCCATAAAGCACCAGGATAAGATGCGTAATGGTACGAGCAATGGATCCCCAGTAGTGCTCACGGAAACCGGCCAAAGATTGAGGAAACTTGCCCCATAGAGCCCACAACTCGAGGACAACCTTGACGAGGAGAATGCCGACAATGATGGCCGCAATAATGATGGAGACAACGAGGAGAACAGTCATGAAGGTGTTGGTCTTGGGAACGCTGTACTGTTGAACGAATGCTGAAATTCCAGAAACCGAGAGTGTCTGGCCTGTCGCCTCGCCCGAGCCCTCACTCTCCGAGGCATCCCCTATCGAAGTTTCCACCCCGCGAACGGCCAAGTTGGCTAGGGTCTCGAAAGTGTCGAAGGCACGCTTGACCTTGTATGAGTGTTCCTCGGGAGTGCTGGTCGAGTTGTCGGAGAAAACGAGAGTCGCGTTCTTGAGAACCTGGTAGCTATCGGAAGTGAGATCTCCTCCAGTCAAGTTGCGGAAGGTATCGATGGAATTCTGGAGGGATTCCCAGGGGATGACACCAGCAGAGAAGCCAAAGTTCTTGGCGAAGCTGCGGTATACGGGCGGGTAGTCGACAGACAGCATACCGTTCATGGCCATTCCCTGGAACCATCCGAGAGTCTGGGCAAAGCTGGGACCGCCAGTGCCGGGAGCATCACCAGCGGCTGCACCGCTCAGAGTAGATGAAGCAGCCGAGGCACCTGAAGCGAGAAGAGCGACACCAATGATACCAACAGATGCATATGTGACGGCGGGGACGGAGGCTGTCTTTCCATTGCCGACCTGAGCCTTAAAACATGCGACCTGCTTCTCAGGGTCATCGACCGCCACGAGCCTGAGGGTTGCCTCGGCCGCGATATCAGGAACCTGGAAAGCGATGGCAGGAACCTGGTTTGCCCATTCTGGTTCGATCTTTTGGGTGCCAGAAGCAGCAAAATGCTTGTCGGGCAAAGGGCAGAGCTGTGGAATCGGAGTGTCTTGACTGCATGGGTTAATGGAGTTCTCATAGACCTTGCGGCCGTACGCAGTAACTTCAATGACGGCAGAGACGTTTCGGGACCTGTCGCTGGTGCCGGCAACGTCGAATGTGACAATCTGCTTGTCGTTGTCGTAGCTGATATCCAACTTGTCCACACTGATACCAGACTCTGTACCACAATCAGCAACCCCGGACGTCTTGAGAACGCTGTCACCCAGAACCCCGGTGACGAGAGTCGCAGCCGCGACAGCCACCTTCCAGGCACTCCAATTCGAGTGAAGTCGAGTCATTTTGAGTGTATGTCGTGCAAGACAACTACAGAAATACGGGAAATTCGTGGCTCGTTTCGAATTGATGAAGGGTTCGGCTTCGAGGAAAGTTGTCGTGATAGATTGTTGTATATCCAGAAAGAATGAAGGGATATGTAGTAGAAATCGAGTATAAGTGGAATTCGTTGAGATGTTTAAGGAATGGTATCAAAAGAGATATGGAAAAAAGTCAGGAAAGACAGAGGCTATTGGAAAGAGAATAAGGAGTGTCGGAGATCAGAAAGATATCTCAAAGAGGTCGGCAAAGCAGTGCAAGCACGCGCACAGAAGATGGCCGAGGATCAACCTGGAAAGAAGAGAAGAGAAGGGGCAACGAATTGCCTGATAACCCGTGAAAGTCCAACGTGCCGGCGTTAAAGTCGTTCGAGGGTATCGTATCGTGCAAGTCAGGGGGAGTCGTGACGACGGATGAGGTCGATGACAACGAGTGTCGAGTTCTATATGATTTGAATCGACGTTTCTATGTGATGCTAAAATGAGAGGCCAGGAGTCGACAATGCCGCAGAGGAAGCAGCATGTCCTTGCTGTGAAACAGGCTAGAGAGAGAGCGGTAAGAGAGTTGGTTGGAATCGAAACCGAGACGAGAGGGAAAACGACGCTGATGATAATAGACAAATAGTAGAGATCGATAATGAGTAGACGAGGAGCGAGAGAGAGTGAGAGAGTAAAGAGGAAGAAGAGAGCAGAACAGAAGCAAAGCAAAGCAGGGAGAGAGACTAGGAAAAAAAGAGGAGAAGCCCAAGAGGAGAAAGGATGGACGAGACGAGCAAGGAAGCAAAGCACGAGAATAATGGGGATGCAGGGTTTGAGGTGGACGAGATGCAGCAGGAGGAGGGGTGTTGAAGCTGTACAGACGCCCCAGGCCACAAGGCCTCCAAATCGTTTGCGGCAGCGGCTGCTCTACAGAGCCTCACGCCTGGAGTCTCTGCAGCTTTAGCTCATCCAGGGTCCCCATCTTCAAAGGCTCGGCGTCGAATCTCAGTGGACAGATAAATCATCCTTGAGACAAATCCCCATCGAACCACGGCCCAAACTGTGAACCCCTGAGACGCCAACGCTCCCGCCTGCCAGGGGCCCGGGGCATCTCAGTGGACGACGAGGATGCAGTGAGGTTGCTTCCAGGGGCTTATAGTGGATCGCCGAACAAGCTCCAGTTTAGCTCACTGACCAGTCCTGGGCCAAACTAACGTCAACCCCAGCTTCTTCTGAAACCGACCAGTCATGATCTTGGACTCGGAGTTGTGCTATACGAATATCTAGTTATCTTTCTTCTAGTTAGTCGGTCTATATCGTGCATAAGGGATAACACGAGAAAGAGTCTGGTAGAAAAAGACAAGCATACTGCACCTATGCTTGTCGATATGGATATAACCTCTTCATCTCGCTACTGCACTCGACCAAACCGACAATCGATCAGGCACAACTAAATCACCTAGGGCCCATGTCAGTGATCCAAGCTCATCTCACTCACCAGGATTATCCTCTCTACACTGATAACTGCAGAATCCATCGCTTCCTCCTTCATCAGCTCGATTTTGTTTCCCTTACAGATCACGTCCCAGGTCTGCCCTGTTTTGTCTGTGTAACAACACAACACAACACGCAACAAAGTAGAAACAACATGTCTTCTCAAGTCCAACAACTCAAACACGACTACGTCTTGGATACCGCCACTGACTCAACCCATGCAGCAGGAATGGGAAATCATCATCTACCATGGTCCCATTAGTCTGCTCCCGTCAGCACAAGTTCGCAGACGGCTTCACTTAGCAGGGAGCATTGACCCGTCTTTGATGAACCTCCCTCCCATAAGACACCCTAGCGCCACCACCGCCCTCGCCGCACAACGTCCAAGTCAAGTTATCTCCAGTTTACCATAGATAGAAACATGGCTCCTTGACTTAATTAATATTCAATGTTTGCGCCCAGGCCGAGCCAGGTCCTTCTTCACGCGACCAGTCCAGACCATATCAGACCAGCCAAATCTCGGTAATCCCAACATCCCAGCCATGACCGATTCTTGGCCACGGCCAAACTTGACAGTCGATGGCTTCAGCGGCCATAGGATAAAATTGCTCAAAGAGAAAGAAAAAAAAAAGGGTACGTACTCATCTGAATGTAAGGAGGGATTGTGGCCGTTGAGGCTACTGGGCAAGCAAGATTTTGTCCTAAACGCCATCAATCTCAAACGCTCGGTGGATAGCTGTACACGATATCCCTTCCCTTAACACACGGACTATTATTCCCCTCCAAGCCACAAGACCCCCCTTCCAACACTTAACCAAAAGCTTAGCTTGGCCTCGCTTCGTCCTTTACCCTGTCCACTGCCGCCTGCTAGACCCAGGGACTCGTAATCACTCTGCTCACGCGTTGAGACAGCCTCGGCTGAGCCTCCATATCTTAGCCAAAAATATCCATCCGCAGCCAAAACTTGAATATATTTAGTACCTCCGAGTGCAGATCAAAGAGTCTAGAAGACGTCGTTGCATTGCTTCAGGCATATCTTGTTATTCATAAATGTCCAAACGCCATCCATATCATTCCTCATGTTCATCACTGATCCCTCCTCTATCAAATCGCTCCACATCAGGATATCCTATCATCCGTATACCCCCAACATACCTCCCGAGAATCTATTCTTCAATAAATCATCAAAAAAAGAAACAAGGCTCTCGCCCATGGAACGCAATCATTGCCGTAAGAGTCGTCATGGTATCCCAAATACATTTTCCCAACCCTCTTTTCTCTTCATTCAAAGCCAGTAAGATAAAACGGTCTGCAGCAGCAAGGCTACAGAAAACACCTGCCATAAATGGTATAAACCTTCCATGGCCGGCATAAATATTATTCTCTCTCACTGGAATTCAGCCATCCGCCCATCACCCCACATGCCGTTCGCATTGCTGACATTCAAGTTCGGCGATTGGGAGTACGGCGATATGGACCCCTGCCCACTGAAAGGGCTCCCGTTACCACTCCGAGTGTCTGTCATCCCGTCATATGCCATCTGTCCCACTGGCATGCCCTGGCGAAGGCCCAAGGCGTTGATCTGGGAGTATGATTCTAACCCATTGCTGGGCATCCCATTGCTGGTCATCATAAAGGCGTTGGAGTTGGACTGCTGCACGTAGCCTGCGCTTGTCACAGGCATCTCCTGCATCGGGGTAGCGTTGAAGCCCCGGTGGTTCATGGGATGCAGCCCCATTTGTGCATGAGCCGAGGGAAAGTTATGCCCGACGTTACCAACATTGTTATACTGGTTTGCGTAGAACCCTTGCTGCTGCTGTTGTACCTGCTGCTGCTGGTAGTAAGAATCTGTTGGTATGACAGGATACACCATTTGATTCTGATTTTGGTTTTGGTATGTCTGTTGAGTGTGTGGTGATGTTTGATATTGTTGACCTCCCATGGGGTACTGCATCGACAAACTGGTCTGGTCAATGGGTGTAGAGAGGATATTGCGTGGCGGGGGGTCTTGGATCGGACTAATAACAGTATCTGCGCTGAGCTCACTAGCCTTGGCCTCTACAAGACGGAGCACAGGCAGCGAAATTTGTTCCATGTGCTTAGCCAGGTGAACTGTCAGTTTCTTCCACGTCTGGAACGTCTTTCCGCAGAAGCGACAAGGCTCCTCCTGAGGCTTCTTGATGGTTTCGTGGTGACACTGCTCAACCTTCTGCCAAGTAGGCTCGGCACCGCCTGCTTTCTTCACGGCAGCTTTGCTCTTCACCTTTGGCTCAGGGTATTTGTGTTCTCGTACAAGGTGCTGCAGAAAGTTGTCCCGGCGATAACACTGGTGATGGCAACCTTCAACATCGCATGTCCACCACTCAAGCTGTCGGTGGCCTTCATTTTCATGTCGAACCCAGTCGGCCTTGCGCTTAAACATCTTCGGCCCAGGGCATTTATCCCAGGTGCAGGTAAAAGGCTGCACGTCCTCATGAACATGCTTCGTCCAGTCAGATGGTTTCATGAACTTTTTGGTAACATAACAAAGTCGGCATTCGAATTCGGCTGGCAGGTGGCTGGTTGGTGGCATGGGGATGTCCTGAGGGAAGCTCTCGCTATTAATAGCACCTTCGGCCAGGGATCCGTCGTCCTCATCATTTGGAGATGAAAGGGGATCCAGTTCTCGCACGTTTTTGTTATGGTCCAAGAGAGTAGCAGAACCACCTCTAGCAGCACACAGCATACCAGAGGGGCATCCAGCACCCATCCCAATATGTCCGACTTTATTCTTAAGCAAAAGCTTGTATCGTTGAACTTGGTGATAAGCGATTCGGTCAACAAGAAAAGTGTTGGTGGTAGCCAAGCTGGGGTTTAGATCAATGATGTGTTGCTGGAACCCTTCATGGTTAGGAGTAACATTATCGATGACATTCGGATTTGTCTTCATATCAGCTTCATCGCTAAGGTCGTCATCATCCTCGTCATCCTCGTCTAGTTCGGTGTTCTTAGTTTTGGCCAGAGATGCCACCGGCGGGCCACCCATCTCACGCTTCCACATTGACACTAGAGTGGGATGACTCTCTGGTTGCATACCAGCTGGTGTGGGCTTGGGGAGCTCCGACTTGCTTCGCGGTCGACGAATCGATTTCTTGATGGAGAGACCGCCAAAAGGGCTCTTTGGCGATGTGATGGACCCGCCAGGTGTGCCACTGACAGATCCACTGCGAGCATGAGTCGTTCCAATCGAGGCAATGTTGCTGCCCATGGAAGCAATAGCCGTGTTGATAGAGGGCGTCTGCTTCTTTCCCCAACTACTCATGCGGGTTGGCGCAAGATGAGAGACACTGTCGCGTTTTGAGATGCTATCGCGTTTCGAGTCTTGACTTCCTCTCCCTTCGCTACTGGGCAAACTGTCCTCATCATTGCCGCTGCTGAGTGTGCGCTTGAGGAGCTGGGAGGCGCTAGGGCGGCGTACCAGACCTCGAAGGTCCCTGAGAAGACTACCTGGCCGGTTGGACCTGCTCTCTCGACTGTTGGAGAGCTTTTTGAGGATACCGCCACTAGTACCATCAGATACATCAAGGTCAAACACACTTGGAAGACTTCGGCGCCGAGTGCCCCATGTTGCGGCCCTTGACAGCACAGAATCTGTATCACGATACATCCTTTCAAATCTCTCCATGGCAGCCGCCGACGTCTCGGGTTGATTTCGCCCAGGCTGTCCCCGACTGATGGAGTGAATCATGGGTGCATCGGCCCAGTTACGGTTGGCAGCAATGATGTCGCGATCTTGCTGATTCATTTCGCCCTGGTCACGGTAGTACGTCTGACCAGGAATGAACCTATTCTCAGTCTCACGACCAAAGGGAACTTCGTGGTCATTCGGGTCGTCTCTTTGACTATTCAGCTGATTGATTTCATCTCGAGAATCGTCATCTGGCTTAACCGAGAGGTCGTTCATCTTGTCGGCCAGCCAATCCCCTACCATCTCTTTACGTTCATCATTGTCTCGGCGAGCTGACAACTCATTGATGCTTGGGACTTCGTCGGAGGAACGGCTGTTGGGGTCAAGTCCAGCTTGGCCGGTCAATGAGTTGCGCTGCCATCTGCCATTCGAGTCGCGGAAGGCAGGGCTATCTCCAGTAGAGATCAGATCTCCGGCCGACTCGATTCCACCACGTACCGTGGTAGGGCTGTCTTCAAACGTGCGTTCGACAGAGGTATGAACAAGAGTCTCGGTATGATCAGTATGGTTACCCCACATAGAGACAGTAACTCGAGGGCTGGTCATGGTTGCAATACCAGGTGCCAAGCCGTCCTCACTGGACCGGCAACTACTGCTCTGGCTCGGTGTCAATTGAGGCCCCTGGGTAACGATTGGGGGCGGGTTAAAGCGCTTCTGAATCTGCTGTGGTGAGATACAGTTGGAGGGTTCGGATAGTGCTGGTCCCTTGATGGCGTAGGAGAGATCACTCTGAGGTGGTGTAGCATGTACCGACGCTGTTTGCTCAGGTGTTAATGGGTAGGTACCAGAGTCCACATCCTTATCTGGCATAAGACCAGGAGCAAAGGACTGGTCCAGGCCGGTTATATCTTGTTCCAAGAAAATAGGAGTGCCTCCATCAGCATTGAAATCGGCACCAAAGAAAGGATCGTCGTCTAGGTCACTGAAGTCACTCGCTTGATAGTGGCTCAGGCTAGAATTAGAGTCGGGTGTCTCAAGGTAGTTGATGGGAGAGAGCGAGTCGCTATTGACACGCGATAACGTGGGCTGCAGTTGGTTCGAGTTGAAAGATGAGGTTGATGATGGCTGCTGATCCGAGGCAGAAAAAGATTGAGCGAGGCGGTTGTCCTTGTCATTAAGCCTGGCGGGCGGTACATCAAATGTTGAAGCCATGGTTACGATAGGGAAGAGGGAGGAGCGGGAGTATATATGCAATGTGTGGATCTTGACTGGGCGATTTCCCAATGTCAGGTCACAGGCTGGGGAACATAGCCCTCAGAGTGATGCTATGGAGGTCAAGTGGATCGGCTCCGTTACGGGAGGACGCTCGGAGCTGCAGAAGAAATCCCGTCGAGATCCAGCGGGTCGTAGTAGCTCATGAACAGGGGACACAGGATCCGCCGGTATTGTAGATTTGAAAGTGACAGGTGAAGGATTGTAGTAATATCCCTTGAACTGTGAGAAAGAGAAGGAAGAGGAGGGGGAGAGAGGGCTGAAGTTGGAACGCGGCGTCGTGCTTGAAAGCGGATCAAAGAGCGCTTAGTAGGGGTACGGGGCCCCTGCTAGCTAAGGTACGGTACCTATTCTAGTTAATTAGCCCATGATAGACGGGCAACGGCTCCAGAACCCACTGGCAATGCGGGAGGTACAAGATCGGCGCAGGCTCGTGGTACGCAGGTCGGTTCAGAGACTATTGAAGCAGTGCTTGTGCAGAGGAAAGAATCGAGTCCTGGAAGGTAGGGCAGCTTCTGGTGGTAACAAACAACACAATGTATGAGGGGATCGCTGTAAGGTGCTGGTTGTGGTGTGGTGGAGGAGGGGCTTGCGACTGAAATGAATACAGGACGAGGTTGGCGGCCGTCAAGAAACAGTACTGTACAAAGGACAACCCGAAGGCAGACTGAAGGGCAGACAGAACGGCGATTGTGGCAGAAGCAAATGAAGTGAGGCTTGATTAATGGTTTTGGTCAAGAGAAATCCAGACCAAGGCGGTAAGGTCGTGCGGTAGTTGGTCAGTCTAGCCAGTCGAGCGCAAGGAGGGTTGCAGGCGCAGGCGCAGGCGTGACATACAGCCGATGTTTAGTCCCCAGTCTCTAATTCCCCAGCCGAGGCGCTTGTGTGATGAAGTTACTTGTTGGAGGAGCGCGATCTCTGACTGTGAGGTTGCAGATGGAGGCTAGTCGCGAGCGGGTGAACCAGACCTAGTGTGTCTGTGATCAGTCTTGGCCAGTATCGTGGTACTCATTCTAAACGACAATATCCGGTGTATCGAAACCCTATTCTTCTGATCGCCCGTAGCCATCCCTACAAGGCGTTCTCGATGGGGGCTCTGGTGCCGAGGCGCATTTTAACCCAGCCCCACGCTCCATAAGACCCTTGTTCCAGCTCGCTCAACGGTTAGCCATTCAGAGTCTAGTATGTAAGCATCTCCCAAGGCATTTTCCTCTTTCTGATTGCAGCACATTTCGACTTTGTGGAGGCTGCGAACCGTCACTGAGCGTTCTATCATGCTGAATGGTGCTCCATCAGCCTTGTAGGGTATTGTTGATGTCACTGTCGCCGATCCCGTCCTGAGACTTGTCTCGGTAGCAAGGGCATTGAACAAGACAGCGCTGCCGTTCTGACAGCATCGTTGCCCCATCATCGCAGTTTCCAGGCACCGATTGAAACATTATTCAGGCAGAAACATTAACCACTGGATGACAGCTTCTCTGCTCACGGTGGCTTCTTGGAGTTTTTCCACTTTGTCTCGAGGCTGACACTGAGACTGAGGTAGACATACACAGCCTCTGCGTGCTGCGCTGTGCTGTGCTGTGCTGTGCTGTGCTGTACAGCACAGTCTCGCCCGATTGAGGTTTGAACAAGATTGGATCCGTTGTATCGTTTGTGGATCGTTCGGTATGTGGGTGATGATTCGAGGCTAAAAATGGTCTCAGCAATGGCCTAAACCAACTCCGTCGATAGCAGCAAGCCAGCTGTGACGTGAGGGGACGGGACATGTTTCTGCAGCATTCTCCAGTTTTCTTTTCCTCTGCAGACCTGTCAGCTGTTTGTGATGTGTTCCTGATTGGGCAACCTTTGCGCGACTTTGGCAGACCATAACCGCGATGAGATGGGCCAAGCGACGTGACGCTACATATCAAGAATGTGTTCCCTACTCGACGGCTGGTGAATTGTATGATCAAGCTAGCCAAGCAATAAAACTCCGAGCCCAAGCTTGGGGGCTATGCATGTCTGTTGTATCAAAGATATGAGGTAGTGGACCGAAGTCGGGGCAGTGCTTCGTCTAAGCACGAGCCAGCAAGACCAGTAGATTTTGCTTGTCTCCCATCTTCGTCGAGTTGACATTGTCGCAACTGCAAATGTGCCCTATTTCAGAGTACGTGGTTATCTTACAACGCTACGTTGTATGATCTGAAGTTGTTTTGCTTCGATGACTTCTTCAAGGTCCAATTGTCGCCCGCACGTGACCATCTTGTTTCTGGTAGTTCCTGGCAAGAGCGCACCAACTGAAGTCAGACAGTACTATGTGTTTAACCCATCAGGACCAACTGAGCATTTGTTTATCCAGAAATAGTAGAAACAGGTAACCACTACGCAATACATTAGACCATTCACCAAATGAGCATTACTCCATGTGGTCCCGAGTGTTATCATACGTACCTAGAGAGGTACCTAGGTTGTGTGCCCGCCTACCCGAGAGCGTGACACCGTTCGGCCGCTAGACCAAATTAGGCCTCATATCGACTTCACATCTCCATCACGAACCAAGAACAAGACTCTACTACCACTCATTACGCTTCTGGGAGTTTCGATTCGCTTGAATTATACCCGCTCCTGATACTCCTGTTGATTCACTGTATCAGGACCGCTAACTTTAAGGCTGAACCTCATCTCAGAGCTTTAATCCTCCTCACCCGCCATGTTCCAGGTTCGTGTCGCGCAGGTCGCGAGAATGCACACACCCTACATCCATACTAGGTGGTTTCTGACAATTCTTGTTCAATGTAGCCTCACCCCGACGACCAGTTTCACTTGCGTCTTCATAGGGCGCGATCGGTTGTACTGACCACACAAGAGTGAGTGATTGTTCTGAGACATGTCCTAGACTCACTCAACAACCCGTATTTCAGTATAGAGTTCTACAAGGATCAAATGAGCCAATACAACATAGCCATCACTCTCTTTCTCCGTCGCTTTTATCTCATCCACTAATAAAACCATCAGGCTTGTTGAAATCAGGGCTGCTCAGCGTACTTTCGAGGGAGCATATGTCCGCACGGCCCTCGGCCAGTTCTCTTTCGCCCTCATTATCCTCAAGGTCTTCACATCGGAATTCTACGCTATAGGTGCTCTGTTCGCCGTATACGGGGTCGCAGTCATGCTGGTTGCCTGCTACCGTCGCTATGAAGGCCAAAACCAATTCTTCACTTCAGAATCTGCCGACGGTTCTCTGAAGCGCAAGTTTAGGACGAGCGGGAACAGTGTCCTTCTGCTCACTGGTCTCAGCCTGGGTGCCTACGTGACGCTGATGGTTTTGACATGGCGCTTGGTAAAATAGTGCCATTTAATAATGATGTTATCAAGAGTAGGGAGTCATGCAACTGATGGGGTTTGGATGTTATGTAGAGTTTGCGTATGACCAAATTTAATACTGCAAGACGACGCTATATGATTATAAGACTAAGGTACCCCTTTATTACTTTGCCTTTGAAATCGCTGTGATTGGGCGCTCATGATCGCGACTTGTTCAAACCAACATCCATGGCAAGAAACCCTTATAATTAAGACGCTTTTTGCCTTATCAGCCGCATATAAACTTCCAAATAACTTGAGCTAATATTCCACTCAAGAGGTAAAAAGTCTTCAACTCTGTCCGCATTGCCTGGCGAGTTTAACCTTGCTGATATGTACATATAAACTAGTGGCAGGTGTTAAAATCTCTGTTCTCTCCATCACTGCCTGCTTCCAAATCATCGAATCCCCTAAGAGCCCACGACAGCACCTACATACGACAGGCGATAAAACCACAATCTTTATTCCTGAATAGTTCTTTTCGGCATTCGTTACAGACACATCAATAATGGGAGACACGGATGCATAGCGGAGGTCTGTGTCCAGGGTTTTTTGGCCTGCTACTTCGACTGTATCCAGAAATGCATCGTCGACCCCAACCGCGATACGATAATACAATACGGACGCCAGTTCCAGCAGAAGCTGCGGATACCAACATGTATCTGCCCCTTCCCAGAAGAAGATCCCGGAATGACGGACCAGTATATGGTGTTTGCCATCGCTATTCTAAGCATTTCATGGTTCCTTTCTTCCCTTATCTCATGGGCCATCTGGCTTGATTACGGCACCCCTCTGCGACTAAAGGCCCTGATAGTGGGAGTTGGCGTTCCAATATGCACCCTGTGCTTTGTATGGTTGTTCGCAGTGCTTGAAAACCGCACACGTTCAAGTTACCAGCGTCGGACAGGCAGACCCCTACCAGTCAGCTCTCGAGTCAGATATGAGGCAATTGAGCAGTGCTTAGGTAATTTTCACGGCTGTATGTCTTCCCTTAACATGAAAGAAGCACCAAGGTTATGGTTGCACCAAACTCCCTAGACAGCATGCTATCAAAATACGAGGCGGTTTTGCAGTCATTTCATCCCAAGAACGTGTACCGTGATCAGTTTTTACTATATGACCCCAGCTATAAGTTAAAATACTAACACAGGCCTAAGTAATATGCGCATATCATTAAGTATCGCCTGTTTCATGATACCCATGGAGTAACCGTAATAACGCCTATCACCAGAACCCAATTACTCCCAACCTATATACCCAAGATCTTCAGTGCTGTGTGCCTGGTCATTGGGTCTGATACATGTTCATCGGTGCCACATTGTCGATGGGCTGGTCGGAATTGACTACCTGCAATGGATAGCCTTGCTCCCTATTTGTATGCGACCAGCCGCCATCGAGGGCGTCTGGGTTTTTCGTAAATGTGTAGTTTGGATATGTCTGAGATTGATCCCATGCTGTATAGCTGGTTACGGGTACTGCGCCATCCGGGAAAGGAACAGCTGTATTCATATCCGAGCCAGCATTGGCTTCAAATCCAGGAACCGCGCCGCCCACAGATGTGCCGTAAGCATCTGACAATGCAGACGGCCTTCGCTCAAATTGTCGACCCGGAATCATCAAAGGATACTGGGTGGGATGGTGGCCAGCCAATGGCTCTCCGCCGTACGACATGGACCTTGTTGGAGGTGCAAAGTGGCCCCAAGTCATATCCATATCTCCCTGAGGCCCTGGTTCCGAGTTTCCAGATGCCCACCCAGCTGGCGACGGTGCTACAGAAGTGAATGGCGAAAATTGTGTGCTCAGTGGAGATACTGAAGGGTAGGTCCGCCACGTTGGATTCAGTTCTGTGTTCGATGTTGGACTTTGTTCAGACACTGGGAGCATCCAGTTAGACGGGTTCGGGTTCCCCATCTCGAGAGAATCGTGGTCAGAGGTAGTTGACAAACCTCTCTTTTCAGGCGGAAATCCTTCGGTGTCAGTGATTTCTATGGTCGTCGGAACGGTAATTGGCGCTGGCTTCTTTGTCGAGGAAACGAACGGTAGCTTCGCTTTCTTTGGTTGATGTTGCTGTTGTTGTTGCTCTACAGGGTTGCTAACAGAAGTCGACGGAGAGGACGTTGCTGAGCTACCCTTTGTTCCAGCAGAAGATTTCGTGGCTTGCTTTGCTCGTGAGTCATCGGTTGGTGCTTGCTCTACAGGGAAGAAACTGCAATCTTTTTTCAAGCGAATACAGTTGATACAGCGGCCTTGAGTGTCTGAGGGCGATGTAATGCACCTGATTTTTCGGCGCCGGCAGTGACCTTGAGGAGGCATGATTAGATGGATACACACACTCACTCACTTATCAGCCATAACTTACCACAAGCCACCGAAGTGCGATGGTAGCCCAACTTATTTCTCTTCTTTTCTCCCAAACCCCCAGTTTGTTGCTGTTGCTCATCAGTTTCCGAAGGATACAAGGAAACACTACTCGGTGCGGAGTGTGCTCCCTGCATATGCGATCTATGCTCTTGACCTAATAGTTGACGAGTATTAGAGTTGGCCGTGGTCAACGGAGAGCTTTGTTGTGAGGGAATCGTGTAGGAAGGCATATAGCCTGGTGGCACACCCATCTCGATATCGGCACGGGGCGGTGGCGGATATTGGTAGGACATCATGCCAATCATGTAACTCGGCGCGGACGAGGTGGACTCCAACAAATCAACCACACCAAACGGGGACGTCTTCGAACAAGCCGGAGATGGTATCGTGATGGCCATGGACAAGATGTCGAAGTCCTGGGTGCTGTTGATGAGTTTCAGTAGGCAAGCTTACGCTTTTGAAAGCATAAGAAAGGAGATAGGGTGAAAGAGGGTGGTAGAGTCGGAATCGACCTAGGCCGAGGTCTACCGCAGACTTTTGAATGAGCTCATAGAATTAATGATATAGTGGTTTGTATTGGGCGGCGATGCACAGAGTCTGGAGAGAAGCAGTCGTACCCTATGGTTCCGGTATACCAGACAGGCGTACAATGGGTAAGTGGCTACTTCTGTAAGGTAGCCAGAGACGTTAGGTACAGTATAGTGAGAGTAGTTGATGACAAAAGTTTACTGCATTGGTTTGTGTGGCAGGTGGTCGTGAGATAGCGAACAAAGGTCAAGGTTTTTGTCCTGGCCCAAGTGTGGTCCCTGGCATGTATATGTATTTGACTTCTGATCTGAAGCGGATCGACTTCAGGGTCGACATAGACAAGGATTCATGCTTTCGAGATGCTGCATCTAGCGGCAACTAAACCATGAGCCAGGAAAGGGGGGGCGTCCGGGGGCGTGAGGGATTCAGATCAAGTCGGAGGGTTAACCGACAAGCATGCAGCTGCTCTTGTGGATCAAGTACAATACCACTTTTGCGTACCAGCGACTAGAGAGTGGATAACAACTTTAGATGGGTGGTGACAACAAAGTACTGTTGAGGCGCCACCGGGGTGTAATATTGGCCAGAGCCAGTTGAGTGTAACTTGAACTACTTGAGCGGTTATCGACAGGCAAGAGATCGATGATGCCCAATACTGTACTTTCCTACATTAGCCTGTGATTCCTGTCTCCTCTCTTTTGAGGACTTCCCCGGGATGCTATCGAATTGGTAGCTAACGCTAGAAGCAACAGCACTGTTAGGCACAATTGCTTGTTGGATAAGCGGCTAAGCCATTCCTTGGTCCAGGGTCGCGGAAGGATGGGGTGAATAGAAATGTCAACCCGGGGATGCACGATGGACGCCGTAGTTCAAGATCCTGGGGGCTCGCAGGGGTGTGGTGGTAATGGTAGGTATAATGAGTTAGGGCTTAAATAGATACGTACGCGACATTGATACTTTCTGATAATATAACGGTGACACAGTAAACGTCAAACCCCGGTTGTTTTTTTCTTCAATAGCATAGGCGTGGCTGGGTTTGGTAGCCCAGACACCTTTGCAGCGGTGGTATAAAGTTCACAGCAAGTGTTGAGAGAAAACCCAAGCCAAGAACCTTTGAACTCCAACCTCCATTGAGCTATGCGTTCGGGGATGGCGGTTGCGGAGGAGCCCAGCCAACAGCCCGTTTTGCCTTGCTGTGATGGAGGCTTACAGTACGAGGTCATCACCCCTGTATACGAATGCCGTGGCGGCAGGGCAGGTGAGCCGGGGCCCCGACGCCTTGAATTTCATAGTCTGTCTCCTGCATCAACCCCAGAGTGAAGTGTGAACCACTGACAGTGCGAGATTGTGTATGGAAGTTTGATCAGCATCCGTAGGCAACATTAGAAGTCGGTGCCTGAACGGGCTGGCTTTGACCATTACCAAGGTGCCATTGATAAGGGGCACTTGATCAACGATCAACGGGGACGAAAGCCGGAATCCCAACAAACAACGACGCCACTTTGCTTTTTGTCCTGCGACAGATAATGGCCGCGGAATCTGGTTTTATGGTCTCTGGATCGCTCTGTTGGCCTAGCCTAAAAGTGTCAAATTGGCGCGTTGCAATTACAGTACATGCGCAAGTACTGTTTCCTCTTCCCTCTGTTTTTTGAAATGTGTATATTGTCGGCTCCTTCGCCCATCGCACGTTGGGTTGGCGTCAAGGCCCGTTGACCCGATTTGGTGAAGAAAAAAAAGCAACGTTCATATTGCTTGAAGCAACCAGTACTTTTGTTTATGCGTGCGGTACTGGCGTCGCCCATAATCAACGGCTCCACGTACTACTGCAATCTGCCGAGTGCCAAAGAACTTTTCTTTTTCTATTCGGGTCCTAGTCCTCGCGGACGATGTTCCGTTAGTACCTAGAGACAGAGCCAACGTTGAGATTCTTGATTTCCCGGGGCTATTGCACCTGAATCGCTTGCAGAGTCCGAAATTAGTGACACAAACGTATCAACATCCCAGCTGACGCCGGCATTAATCAAATTGCGAGTAAGCAAAGTTGTTGATCAGTCCGCAAGGTCATCCTAATCCGGTAACGGGGTTAGAAACAAGGTTCAGCCCAAACGCAAAACCACCCACTGCACGCTGTGAGTGGGCGAAGCCGATTCTCGAGTCGGGCGTATATTGCTTAGCGATAGTGCCCTCCTTATTTGAGGTTAATAGTTGATTATGCTCGTGCGTCTTCATCCTCCCCTTGCTTGTTCTGACAGCTCCGAAGACGCGAGATTATCATGAAGCGAACTCGCTAAGCCGATGTCTCCGTGGGGGAGTACATAACATTGCCGATCTTTGCAAGATTCCATGGGTTTTGCGGATACCGCCTTGAAGGCACGACTGACCAACCAGTATTGAACCCCGAAACCCCGAAATAATCACCAGATATTCAGGACTTTGGCCCCCAGCTCGACGAGGAAGCCGGATGTGATCGGCTTGAAATTGTTTACAGTATACCTAATACTGACAGGGCTCCTGGCAGGCTAACATGATCTGGTCAGAATATCATATCGATGCCGATACGAGCCGTAGCAGCAAGCTGAGGATCCATCTGCAGCTAAGGACTGGGATGATGCGAATGGGCGCCACCTGGTAGCCTAAATTGTCTTGAAATAGTTCTGGTAAGCCCGATAGTGTCTTGGGTGAGAGTTGAGCACTTCTGTCAGGGCAATTGAGTGGAATGGTTGGTCTGAGCATCTGAGTGCTCCAAATATCGCCCAAACGGTATAGAGATTCTACTGCGTAGCTTTCTGCGAGATAAAGAGATTGACCGAGGGGTGATACTGGATTAGGTGTATCATAGATTCGGGATGGCTAGAGAGTTCAGATCCTCCCGAGGCTTCGAATCGATCTGAGGATACTCCCGGCGCTAACTGGGTCTGGGGGAAGTCGGAGAAGATGTTAGTGCTAACAGACACAAGACCACGAGAATATGCATCGATAGGCCGTGTCGAAGGTGAGGGATGATGCAAACAGCAAAAACCTTGTCGTCGGATTGGATATACCAATGTCTGAACAAGGAACAAGGCACGAGAGAAGAGGGAGGCAGACTAGCCTTGGCAGGGACTAACTTGTCTCTTGCCGGCAATCGTAGGTACCCTCCGCATTCGCACGTGCCCTGGCACTGGCGGTGCACAGATCTCCAAAGAGAAGGTACCATATCTTGCTTTAGCGGGCTTCTCCACTTCAGCTGCTTTTTTTTATCCACTAACCTCATCAAGTGCCGGCTCACCAATACCACCCAGACCTGATATTATATCTTACTGAAATTACAATGCTATGATGATGACACAAACTCCTCGTATTCTATAGCTACTGCTATTGGATACTAAAGAGACATGCCGTTCTTTTACCTACTCAATTCTCACAATCCGTGACTCTGGCATTAAATACTGTTCATCGACAACATTACACAGATGCAAGACCCTGACCTCCATCAGAATCACCCCGGACCAATGCGGTGGCTCGGTGCTCTCCGAGGTATTATATTGGACAGGATACCGATTTATCCGGGCGTACTGAGCCTCTGCCATGCATTGGTATCAGACCACGGTCCATCCGAGTGCTTCTTGGCACATTGGACAAGCAGCCAGAAATTCCAGATCAAAGTTTCTCCAGATACATGTGTACATGAATGTTAGGTTGATATTCTCCCGTCAACGTCATCTAGACAGGACTTCAAGAGCCTCCCGCAAACGCGCCACAAGTTGATCAGGGTCCTGCCACCGCGATCTGACGTGGAGGCGGGGCTTGCATCTGCGGACATACTCTTGGGGGTTTTTTTTTTCATTTTTTTTTTCACTGTTTTCAGAGCCATTTTGCAGGAATCTTCTGCAAGGCAAAACGCCATTTCCGCTCGAGGCATGATGCAGCATGTCTAAGACATGATGTCTTGGAAGTGAAAACGAGCCAGGGTGGTGTGGATGGCAAAAATCTCGACGTGTCGTTGAAGGGCGATTTTTATGCCAAATGTCATCAATCAGGTTGCTACCCTTGTTAACAACGACCGCTCTAACGTTGAGTTGTATATGTCCTTGTGCTGGCTAGTACTACTCATGGTCATGATCTTATGCGACCTTTGTCTTGGTAATTCTCCTAGTGTGAGGACCTCATAACAACTCCACTAGAACTTAAACAAGTGGCCATGCTCTATGACCGGTTTACCGCTTCGTGGGGTGGCTACCCAAGGCGTCGGGTATAGGTGCCCACATTAGAAACACCCGGTGTCTGATGATATACGGACTAAACCTGGTACAGCTGGGCACTTGTTGAGTTCTCGTCCTTGGATGCTCCAGCTTCCTGTCAGCGGCGCAGGAGGGAGTCTGTAGGGAGGGAAGAGAACGTCAGGTACAGCCGGTATCATCGAAAATTAGGCTCCTTGATTCCAGGCATCAAAGGCGGCGCCACTGCCAGATGGCTCTGCAAGGTCTCGGATCTCGAATCTGAAGTGGGCATTGGCAAAATTGCCCGAGAGGCGCGATATACTATGTACGTATATAGGTAGTAGAATCATGTGTAACTTCCCCCATGCCAGTGAGTCATCATCTTGTTAGGGCCATCGGAATCATTCATTTCGGTCCAGTCTTTGCTTTGCTCCTCTCTTGTGTTTTCTTTACTCTTTTTTTTCTCTTCTTATCCACCGTCCGTTGGAATGGTTCAATGGGTGTCGGACTGGGCCATCAGCAAAATTAGCACTAAGCAACAGCCTTAAGAAGACCCTTGAAGCCCTGAACGATCTTACCCATATTTGGTTGGGTTCATGGTCAGCTATTTTCGCTCTTCAAGTGGTCTCTTCTCTCACCTGACTGTGACAGTATAGGTCATTGATCTTGTGGTGCCTGGCCACTATCGTTGCTCGAGAAGAAACGACTTACAGCACAAAGGTTCCGAATCATCCAATCCCTGACAGAAAACCATCTTCGTTCATACGCCAATGAGCTTTGAAGAATGCGCCGATCTGAACACTAGTTGCGGCGCTCTGACGTGCGATGACTTGGGTTGCTTTACAGCTAGTATGCATTATCCGACTGTGCCACCTTACTGCGTACTTAGCCCTATAATCGTTCCTCTTTGGCATTGCGAAGTGAACAGGCTTTTCAAGGAAAAAGACGTCTAACCAAATTTACCTTTCTATGGGCGTTTTCGCAGTAATGCAGCGGAATGTCCCTTTGAGGTCTTGTTACACCCCTTTTTCGCGCAAGTAATTCGCAATAGCATCATCCATCAGCAGCGCTACCCAAGACAATATAAGACGTTGTTATCGAGGACATCGCCACATCTTGTGGCTGATGCATAGCCACCAATATCACACAATATGCATCACCATGCTGGCTGGTATGCATATTGACTTTGTCTTCACTTCTGGCCATGCCAGTACCGCGGAACCGGACCGGAAACGCAGGAACAGTTGGAGGAATCTCTAGCCGCTGGTAAAACGCCAGGCAAGATTAGGCACTGACCCGAGCGACGAACAGTGCTCAGCTAGCCTGTTCAGGCAAATCCGTTATTAAACAAAGTTTCAATTGCTTTGCTAGGCAGGGGTGAGGTTAAGGGCTCGGCCGAGTCCTGAGCAGAGGATTCAGGGGAGAATCCAGTACGTCGGAAACGATTCCAATTGGGAAGAGTGATGCCCATGCATAATAAGACACTTTTGATTCATTCAAACCAATGAAGTTTCTCCTCTTCTTTAAATACCTTGCCTCCTTAGTTGAAGTGCCGAGCGCAGGTACATACTGTCCGAGTACCGAGGGTTCCATGATGGGAAGGATACCACTGCTTGCTGAGGTCCAAGTCTCAAGTGTATGACGAGGTTTACATTTACATAGTACGCTTGACAGGACTAACTGGCTCTTCAATTGAGATGCGGCGTGCGCATGGAACTTTATAGCCCTATCAGGCGACAGCGTGGCCAGAAACTCAGCTTAGTGACTGAAAAGTAACCGATGTGACTATTCATGGTGGCTTCAACGTCCATTGGACAGGAAGGAATACAGATGTTTGTCCGATTCAGAGCAAGAAGTTAAACAACAAAAAGAAGATTGGCCAAGGCCTCGATTGAATTATCGTCAAGGACACACATGATCATCATCGTCTGGTAGTTCTATACCTAGGTACTGTCACTTAACGAACTGTTAGTGCGCAAGATGGCTGTTAGCGAAGCGCTACATACTGCGAATCTACAGTCTTCTTTTCTAGTGAGCATATGCCTACTCGAGTACAAAACAGCTAATAACAATCTGATAGCCAGTTCGATGATCCTAAAATACGATATAGAAACAACGGCCGCTATACTGTATACGCACTGTATATGCAACTCTAAAAATGCAGATATCTACAGTGCTTGCAGGCTCCACTGCCCGAGTGCACTGTGCCCCAGTTGTCTGCGAACCCAGGTTGGTTGGCCTGGCTGACGTATCGCACGACCAGCATCACCAGTTGCGCCAGAGAGAAAACAGAGGATATTGATCTCTTTGAGACCGAGGAA
>JABFFF010000448.1:0-20038 GCA_013623665.1 Fusarium sublunatum | reverse complement strand
TTCATTTCATCTCATCTCATCTCATCCCTACCTATTCGCATATAGGAAAGCTATCATTGCATATTCCATTCTTTTTCACTCACATCTATCCTTACCATTTAATCAACAGACACAGCACGCCACAGTTTAACTAATGTTGCTTCCCCCCCAAGCCAGCCCGACCGCGCGTCACGTCACTCATCTGCATTTGTTGGGCGTTCAGGACGATCATTCATCTCTTCATCAGAGTCCATGCAATGCATATCCACAGTTAATTACCTGCTGCTGGATGTCACTCCACTCTCCATGATCCTGCAATGCAATGTTTAGCGGGAACAGGCTATGACGAGGTGGTGTCTCTTCAGCGACGCGTTTGGCATTGGTCAGCAAAGCCAACTGAGATTCAATCCCGAATTCATCTCTGATCCGTCAATCTTGGCCAAAAACAACCCTGCTCATGTTGAAAACCAGGTACGTGGTCAAGAGCTTAACATAATGCTGGCTGCAGGTTTGTCTCACGTCGCATTCAACCGTATTTGAGATTATCAGTCATGATTGAGCGAATACAGACGCACGAGGGGACGAATATAATTGTGGTAATTACTAGCCCGTGTAACACCACAATCACCGAACTCTCCGGCCCCGTCCTTGTATCTTTAGAGCTCAAATCTGTATCTCATACATTCCTTTGTTCCAAGTACAGGGAGGGTATTCATCTCAATGTTACTGTTCTTATTAACTCGCGATGTGACATGGCATCCGTAATACTTGGGTTAGTACTATATATATGACTCCTAGACCTACACTAGAATTTCAACACAAGTCATCTCGACAAAAACTCTGACCCAATAGGTTTTCCCTACCAAAACAAATACCCAACTCCGGGCCCAGTTGACCGATTATACCGATCTCGGATAGTATACTACGTAGAAGGCTTTTTACTCTCACTCCAGAGTTCTTCATGGCGTTTCTCTACTCCAGAATGGCACAATCTACATCTCATGGGTCTACAGGCTCGGCCCGTGGCACACCAGCCGCCAGTCGCCCCTCAGAATTGACCGCCGATACCTATTACAGTAATCAAACAGCCAATCAATTCAAAGACTAATTATCGTATGTGATACTGTAGCTGAATTCGCCTCGCCACCTTTTACGGCATCTTCATTTTTCTTTGTTCCTTCTTTGTTTCCCCCCTCGTGGTCTCTTACGGGCAGCTAAACCCCGCATTCCGAAACGAGGCGAGGCATCATGTCGGACATTCTGGCTTCAAACACAGCTCCCGCTCCGTCTGAGACTTCGCCTCTCCTTGGAGATAGCAACAATGGCAATCCCATCAGCAGGGACACGGAGAATGGAGCGACAAACGACGATACCCCGTCAACGCATATTACAGCTAAGAAGCTGAACCTGCTCGTCGCAGCTGTTGGCATTGGTGTATGATATACCCTCAGAATACCCAAACATGAACAGAATTCGTGCTTACAGGCACTGCTAGGTCTATATGGTTGCCGTCGATCAGCTCCTGACGGTAGCAACATATGCCAAGATCGGAAATGAACTCAATGCCCTCAACAACACCAGTTGGATTGCCACAGCGTAAGTTCCTTGAGTCTATTCAGTATCCAACAAACTCATGAGTCCAGACTGACGCTCCATCAGATACTTCTTGACCCTCACAAGCTGCCAGCCTCTTTATGGAAAGCTCAGTGATATCTTTGGCCGCAAGCCATGTCTCCTCTTTGCCTATACCGTCTTCGCCTTTGGCTGTCTCGGCTGTGGTCTCGCCCAGTCCATGGTCCAGCTCTGTGCTGCCCGCGCTGTGGCAGGTATTGGTGGAGGAGGTATGAACGCTGTGGTCTCCATCTTGCTGAGTGATCTGGTGCCATTGCGGGAACGCGGTGTGTGGCAGGGGAAGATCAACATCATCTTCTTTTCTGGAACTGCTACGGGAGCCCCCTTGGGAGGGATACTGGCCGACTCTATTGGTTGGCGATGGTGAGTGCTTCACGTCATACTAGACATGGATGTGAGCTAATCAACCTTCTCAGGTCGTTCCTTGGTCAGGTGCCGTTGTGTGCCATCGCTTTCGCAGCTGTCTACTTCATCTTGGACCTTCCAGCCGTAGAGCACGACTACTGGCTCTCCAAGATGCGCAGAATTGACTTTCTAGGCGCCCTCACCCTTGTATCCGCTGTAGTCGCTCTACTTGCTGGCCTAGATTCTGGTTCCAATTTAGGCTGGTCGCACATTATTACCATTGTTGCGCTCTCACTGACACCCGTTCTGTTTGCTCTGTTTCTCTTCGTCGAGATCAAGGTTGCCTCTCATCCTTTCGCTCCTGGCCACATTATCTTTGACCGCAGCCTTTTCGCGTGCTACCTGGTCAACTTCTTTTCAGTAGCGGGACAGATGGGGGCTATCTTCTTAGTGCCCCTCTTCTTCCAAGCTGTTCAGGGGCTGAGTGCCACAGAAAGTGGCACGTTACTTGTCCCGGGTATGATTGCTGGTGTCTCTGCCTCACTTCTCGGGGGGTGGGTTATCAAGCGAACTGGCAAGTTCTACTCTATCACTGTATCCGCGTACGCCTTGTTGCTTTCAGCAGTTTTACCATTGGTGCTATCTGTTTGGTTTCGAACGTCTCTTGGAGAAGTCATTGGCCTTGTAGTCATGTCCTTTGGAGCCGGTTGTGGTAACTAAACTACCTATATTTTGCTACTTGGCCCGGGTTTACTTACTGACCGAAATTAGGTATCACCACCACACTTGTTGGGCTCCTTGCCAATGCCGCAGTCGAGGACACAGCTGTCGTCGTAGCATGTTCTTACCTCTTTCGATCCCTTGGGTCAAGCATCGGCATCAGCACCGGGTCTGCGGTTCTACAGCAAGTGCTCCGAACTCAGCTGGCAGCCCGGCTTCCCAATGGCGACGAGGCTCGTGAGATTGAGGAAAACGTACGACAAAGCCTTGACTACATCAAGGCGCTACCACCTCATCTTGCTAATCAGGTTCGGTCAAGTTACCAGGTCGCAATGCTCGGAGCACTCGTCTTAGTATCGATATACCTGACTATTTCGTTTTTGATGGCATTTTGGATCAAGGAAAGGCCCCTCAAGAGATAGATAATGGGCGACATATGCATAGGCGTTTCTTGCCTAGCCATGATGTTTGGTAGATATTTTGCTAGATCTATGGAGTGTAGATATAGGGTCTAATATTTGCTGAACAAGGTACCTTGCACTTTTTTAGATCGTCTGATCGCATATAATCAACTCGGCTTACTCTCGCCTTCTGGTTGTTTCGACTTCCTAAGAGGTTCCAAGCCAAATATCTCATCTGATTTTAATGGATCGTGGCTTTCAGTGACTTCGCCGAACAGAAAAGCGTTCTTTTCACGGCTAGCGCTGTTGGAGATTTTCTTCTTGTGTTGCGGTGCTGGCGACTTGCTCGACGAAGCTGCCGTTTTTGAGGGTGCAGCCTGGTCCGGCTCCAGCATCCAGGAGAAGGATGACTGTGCCAGTGTTGATCGAGTCGGAACAGGTGCTGGTCTTGATGGGGCTAACAACTCTGCGGCTTTCTTGTCTTCGGGAACAGCTGTATCCATGTGCTCTGGGCTAGAAAGGCGTGTTGTTTCATCCTTAGGTGCTGGGCTCGAGTCGGAGATCTGAAGGTTAGAGACGTCCACATCTTCTGCCGCCACTGGCTCTGGTTGAACAATCGTCGTTTCTGCAACTACCACTTCCTGGGGATTCTCTTCCGGGGGCGGGGATTCCAGAACTGGAACTTCCATCGAAGAATCCTCCAAGTAAATCTTGACAAATTGCACCTTTGCAGCCGCGATCTCTATGAGCTCAAGGTTCTTAGCCTTGTCGTCCAGGCTCGAGGCAGATATCGCTTTGAGGTTGTTAACCGTCTCGTCGAGCATGTCAGCCAATTGCTGGTTTCGCCTTTCCAAGGCTACCAGACTCTTGACTGCTTCCTCTTCGATTGCCATAGGCTGTGGAGATCTAGGTGCAGACCGGGCTTCGTTGATGTTACGCTTGATTTCTCCCATCGCGTCTCTGACGGCTTGGTTGATGCCCAGTTTCTCGCCTTTCTCAAAGACACCCTTAGCTCCTTTGGCGGCCCCCTGGAATAAGGCTTCCATGCCGCCCTGTTGTTGGATGAAACGAGACGGCGACGTCATTTGAGATCTTGAAACTGGGCCCCTGTGTCTAAAGGAGTTAAAGCCACGGAAGCTTGGGGTACCTGTTCGTGAGTTTTGTGGTGGCGAAGATACTGTGGGCATCTTGCCAGTGTACTTCATGATAAGATATGATCCACTAGAAAGGTTGAGATGGTCCCTTAGATATAGGGCATCATCGACGAACGTATGAGGACCGTGGTCCTCCGATGGGGGTGGATATTTTAGAAGTAGTTGAAGGCAAACTGAATAATCCGCCTCCAATACTGTGAAATAAAGTCAGATAAGAAACGTGGGTTGCCTGAAAGACTCACACTCCCATCGGATTCGAATTAGCATAGCAACACAAATAAGATCTATCAGTTCCAGGGTCGGGTCGACAGCAAAGATTGTATCCCAAAGGACCAAAAACTGCTCGAATGGAAACTCTCGACTAAAGAGTAACCGGATCCACCGACTATTATTATATCAGCTAAGGCATAATCGTGAATGAATGACATAAACAAACATAAGAAAGATCTGTGGTAAAATCTCAATATTGGTAAGGTGCGTGGCGAGTTCTGGGTCAACCTTCTGAAGGCAGACTTCATGAATGAATTTGCTCCGTTCCACAATAGCAGAGCTTTGCTCGGGAAATTTGGAGGATCGTAAGGGAGCTCCCGGTGTCGTGACGGCGTCCTTAACTTCGTAAAACGACTGGGCGCGCTCCATCAGTTTGGAGAAAAGGATGAAGGCATCATGTTCAATGAAGGAGTGGTCAAGAGTCTTGACTAGGGCGTCCTCGAGAGGAATGTCTGATGGCAAAGTCGTAGGATCCAGAGCGTCTTGCTCAATGACATGTAGAATAGGCGCGAGTAACTCATGCATGCCCTGGCGGTAACCGCCCCGCTCGGGGTTCAGTTTACAGTACATGAAGAGGATATCCAAGATGATTGCCTGAGTCTGGTCATCATGATAAGAAGCTTCGTCTGGGAGCCTTTGAACGTCTTGCTGTATCTCAGCACGGACAATTTCATCTTGACGGACGGTGTTCCACGGGGACTTGTGTTGATGTCAGTTCGCTGTCCGTTCAAAATTCGGAATGGCCTTACGCTTGGGTCTTCAGTTAAAGGATCGATGCTGAGCTCCGCAAGGGCCTCGGGATGCTTGATGTACTTGAGAAAGTGATCTCGTTGTTCAGTGTAAAGACGTCTTCCGTCATCGAGGACTTGAGACCAGCTCAAACCCTCGGCAGTAGTAGAGAGGAGAAACGTCTGAGATCATAGGCTTAGCTTATGGTGTTGACCAACAACAGAAGCAACCAACCAACCTTCCAGCAAAGAGAACGACATCCTGATATACACGGGCTTGACGAGCCATTGTATCGGACAGCACGTCGTAAGTCGCCAAGATGCGCGCCTTGAGCTTGTGTCTCACGCCATCTCGAGCTGCGCAGAAACGTTTTGTCAGTTACTCTGACACCGAGGTGTTGTCGCTGATAGGCGCAACCTACAGCGACTCTTCGAGAGGCCTCATGATGCTTCCTTGCAGCGCTAAAGGAGTCCAAAGTTAACTTCACAAGATGGTGAACAAAGGCCAAGCCAGGGGGTTGAATGCGAGGTTGATGGCGGAGTATGCAACGTTGAGTTATCGGCGCTTCAGGTTCAATTGGGTTTCCGCCTCCGTAGCCCGGCCCCACTTTCCACTAGGCCTCCGCTGCTGTCCGCTGAGAACACCCGTGACAGCCACCTACCAGAACCTAGATGCCTCCACGCTCAGGGGCCTGACCGCCAAACAAATAGCATCCATACGCCTGAGGTGTGATATCCTGATCTTCAACTTCCGGCCTTGCACCCATTTCACTCTTACAAGTCATTACATCCCGTGACCACGAGTTACGGGGCCATGCCTCATTAGGCGCTCTATCATGTCTGCAGATCTCTTTGCCGAGTTCAATAGCCTCTCAAGCAACTCAACACCTCCACCTCAAGCTAAACAGACCACCCCTATTCAACCTCAAGTGCAGCAACCACCGCCACCACCGCAGCCCTTACAGCGTGCTCAAACCAACGACCTCTTTGATTTCTTTGGTACTTCAAGTCATGCCTCACCGGTGAAGACGCAGCCTTGGCCTGCATTCCAAGCTCAGCCGAGCTCCCAGGATGCATGGGGAAATGCTCCCGTTCCGTCGAAGCCGACGGCGGCAGATGACGATGCTGACGATGATGATGGCTGGGGTGATTTTGAGGTAGCTGAACCATCACAACCATCGACAATCACTGCAACTCCTACTCAGACCCCGAGCCCTGCACCTATTGCAGCTTCAGCTTGGGGCACGTCTGCAAATACAACCACAAGCTCGGCGAGCTCATCTTCTATACCATGGCCCAAACCAAGCCCAAGCCCGGCTGAAGTTCTGGCCCAGCGAGCACCTGCTGTCAGACAACAACCACCAACTCGGATTGTGAGGGCTTCGACGATGGACCTATTGTCCAACAGCCTTGTCGATATTGGTGGAATCTCACAAAAGTCTTCTAATGCTTCAAAGACTCCGTCATCAGGACTGCAATCACAGTTTACGCAACAGTGGGGACAGGACCCAGTTGCTCAAGAGTCGCAACACTCACGAATGAAAGCTAAACTGAAGTCTTCGGCACAGAATGATCCGAGTGTTCTTTTTGACGCTGAGGATTTTGAACTTCAAGTTGCAGAAGGCGATGATGATGACGACGATGACGAATTCGGCGATTTTGAAACTGTTGCTCCTCCTCCTCCTCCTCCGGCCGCACCAAAGACTGCATTCACAGCTGCCGCCTCGAAACCAGCGTCAACTCCCCCCTCTATGGACCTTCTTTCATTAGATGAACCAGTTCCAACTCCATCAGAACAAACCAAAAAGCCACCGCCCAGCCAGCTTCTCGGGCCCCTTGCCTTTGGCGCCACCACTACAAAGTATCCCCAAGCACCAAAATCTCCTTCCTTCCAGGACCGCAACCCCTTCCCAGAGTTGGCCATCAAGACGCCGACTTCCGCAGAACCCAAGGCGGCGAAGAAATCCAAGGAAGAAACTCCAACTACAGCCTGGCCATCTTTTGAAAGCGAGAAAGATCGAAACCTAGCCAAAGGCAAGGAGCAGGATGACGAATGGGGTGCTTGGGATGATTTCCCAGCTAGTGACGACAAGGCAACTATTGACACCAAAAAGCCGCCTGAGAGTTGGGAATGGGATGCCGTTGACAATGTTCAGCCATCGCCTAACATCCCAGACGATGCTCCTCCGCCGATCAATGTCCCACCTCCGTCAGTTATTCTATCTGCGTTCCCCGACCTCCTCAACTCTGGCACCGCCCTGTTCAAGCCTATGTCGGGACACAACGCCTCGATCAAGCAGCGCATTTTATCTGACCCGAAAGCGGTGGATTTTCTTCAGGGTTACATCTTGCTAGCAACAACAGCTGCGCGTGTCATTGCCGGCCGTAAGCAACGATGGCATCGGGATAAAATCTTGGCTAAAAGCATGTCGATTTCGGCCGCAGGAAGTAAGGGTATGAAGCTTGCAGGAGTGGACAAGACACAAGCAGCACGCGAGGATCGTGAGGCTGCCGATGTGGTGGCCGTGTGGCGTCAACAGGTTGGTCGTCTTCGATCTGCAGTTGCTGCGGCCAAGTCCGCGGATAAGGCCCTGACCCTGATTGTCCCTGAGATAAGCGAGAACATGCAGGTTCATACAGCCAAGATGGTGCCAACAGCCCCCAAGGCTTGTATCATCTGTGGCCTGAAGAGAGAAGAACGATTAGCAAAGGTGGACTATGAAGTAGAGGATAGCTTTGGGGAATGGTGGCAGGATCACTGGGGGCACAAGGCATGCAAGAACTTTTGGATAGAACATGAGCAGAAGTTGAGGCAACGATGAGATGAGCCGAAGCTTTAGACTATATAAGAATATCATCACGTAGTTGCTTGATACTGTAGTTGATTTGTTGCAAGTGAGAGTGCACCTACGGAGAAGGAAGTGTTTCACGTAAACATGACTTGGTGATAACGCATCCTCGCTATAGCACAACCAGTGACAAGGATTGGACACAAAGTATACAGAGGTTACTAAGTAAGGTAGTGATGCTCTGCAGCTGCACGACCGGTGATTTATGCAGTATCCAGCAGCGTTGCTCCACCAAGATGGAGACATCAAA
Source organism: Fusarium sublunatum (assembly GCA_013623665.1). NCBI lineage: Eukaryota > Fungi > Ascomycota > Sordariomycetes > Hypocreales > Nectriaceae > Fusarium > Fusarium sublunatum. The sequence goes on along the minus strand of JABFFF010000448.1, from coordinate 11,710 downwards.
CTGCCAGACCTAGAGATGGAGCCGCGACAAGGTGATGAGAAAATGAGGAGTGTAAGCGTCACTTGATAGAACTATGATAATCCTAGTCATGGCAGAGTTGTACTATTTACACAGTTGTTTGATTATGAGGCACTCGCTGAGTTATTTGTCCGGCGCATTGATGATGGCTTGCGGGGATGGACCGTTGCACAGCATCATGGCCTCTGAGGATCACCTGTGAAGCGAGGAGCGGGGAGACGGGATTGACGTTCAAGTGAGTAACTATTGGGACATTGATGTGATAATACATGGTCTTTGGTAGAGACAACCAATGAGGCTGTCAAACTCGACCTCTTGCCTGCCATTGGGTTTCAATCAACGGCCCACCTTCGTGATGTGACAACATTCTACCATCGTATTTATCCTCTGCCTCTTTCAAGCCGCCAAGGGCTTGGAACCGCTCAATACAGCGATCAATGGACAAGGTGATGGTGATCGCCAGTGGGCGTTTGGAAAGTCAATGCTGCATGGCCCACCCCGGGCCGTGTGGGTGTCATAAAAAAAAAACTAAAAAACTCCCGAGTGACCAGGTTACCAGGGAGCGTGGGATTGTTGATTGTTTGGTTCGAAGCGACAGAACAAAAAGATGCCAGAAGCTTGAGATGGATGGATAGTCGGCGCTCGCTTGATACCCAGAGAGGATTAGTGGCATATGCCAAGCATCCTTGTCTTTGACCTTGTTCGTGCCACCAGGATGTTGATGTTGTCAAAGAGACATAGGAAGAGACAGGCGCGGCTACACTGAGACTTGTCTTGTTCGACATCTGGTGGGTTCTACTCGTGGGGAATCAATAGATTCACGAGATGGATACTTATCAAAGGCGATTGGTAAACACAGCGTCTTGGATTAAAGTAGCGAATGTCGTTCACTTAAACGCTCCGCTTCAACTCCAAAACTCTGAGAGTTGTTTGATCTCCCTATTAGCTATGTCGATCATTAATGGATGATACCAAACAAAGACCTTTCCATCTAACTTAATGATTAGCACTGGCAGGCAATGAAGAGCCAAGATACAGCACCCGCCCACAACAGAGTGTCTTCTAAGCCGGGGCAAGACGCATGGGTGTGGATAGGTATTGGCAAGTAGGTGCTGGAACACACAGCTCCAGTACTTATCTTCCAGGTATATCTCCCCTCATCTATCGGGGTTTTTACGCACAAGCATGGTTGGGATAACTTATAGAAAGCTGTAGTAAGGTACTCCAACCACGAGTACAGTACCTCGACACTTCTGGTGGTCATAGCATCCAAAGTAAGGTACTAAGCTCTGTCTTCCTTCCCCTCCATCTGCCATCTCCTCAAGTTACCCCCCCTACCCCCCCATGGACTCCACCACTCACGGGCAGTTACCTACAGGCAGGCTACCGCAATGACAAAGGCAGGTAGGTACTGCTGCACCGATCTTTCCATTCTGTGTGGTCAGTCACTCGTGGTTTTTGGCTCTTTTTTCTCTGGTTCCCGTCTAGTTCTGGGCCCTGCCCGTACAGTAGTAGAGTAGTACCTAGCTTTAGGTAGCCCATCCCATCTCTTCCGCTTCCTCCTCTTCCTCTTTAACCTCCCTCACCCGCTTACGTTACGCATCTTTCTCTCTTCTCACTCTCACCTCACCTCACGTTTCCCTCACTTCCTCTCCTCTCTCTTCCTCTCTCTCTCTCTCTCTCCACTTCTCTCACCTTTCCCCCCGCTCTCCTCTCATCCTCCTCTCCATCTCAGCACCTGCTATCGGCTGTTGGTGCCTCTCTTAACAATACGCCTCCCGCGCATCGTTCAATAGCCCACCCGCCGCCTCCGCCGCCGCCTTCTCAACCGGAGCGCTCACGACCCTTGACCCCGCTATCCGGCCTCGCGTACACAACCGCAGAAAAAAAACACTGCATCACCACCCCATCTCGCTACCCCCGCCTTCTCCAGCGTATTCTACGTCCTCGCAGTATCCCCGGAGTCGACTCTAAAGGTTAGTAAAGCCCCCTCAACTTCCTATCCATTCATCCCCTTTACAAAGTGGTGTTGTTTGCTTCTCCATGCCCCCAATCATGCAGTGCAATCCAGGTCCTGTTGCTTTAAATGTGTGCTGCAAGTGAGGGATGATCGCCCGACATGTGGACTTGCGCCTCCAAACACACGCTCCACGCACAGTTAGAATGATAGACAAGATATTCTAACAATGTTGTCAGAACTACTCGGACATACTCCTCATTTGTCCCCTCTTCTCAACCCCAACCCTCTATCTTCAATTCGAATCACTACTACATCTCCACGCCCTCTCCGACCTAATTCCAAGATGTCGGCCCCTCAAGATTCTATTCCCGGCAACGGCAGCGACATTCTCGATCAGATGGATCAGCTCAGGATGGAGGATCGCCTTGGCCCCGACGGCGAACCCGCCCCTAAGACGGACGAGGAATACGCCCAGGCCCAGCTCACCCTTCGCGCCATTGTCTCGTCTAAGGAAGCCGGTGTCATCATTGGCAAGGGCGGCAAGAACGTTGCTGATCTCAGGGACGAGACTGGCGTCAAGGCGGGCGTCAGCAAAGTCGTGCAAGGTGTTCATGACCGTGTCTTGACCATCACTGGCGGTTGCGACGCCATCTCTCGTGCATATGCCATTGTCGCTCGCGCTCTGCTGGAAGGCGCCCCTGCCATGGGCATGGGGGGCGTAGTTCAAAGTAACGGCACTCATCGTAAGTTGGAATCTTGCTCTTTTCAACCAGAGTCCTAGTCCTTGTTAACAAGCATATAGCCATCAAGCTACTCATCTCGCACAACCAGATGGGAACTATCATTGGAAGACAGGGTCTCAAGATCAAACACATCCAGGACGCTTCAGGAGTTCGCATGGTTGCCCAGAAGGAGATGCTCCCTCAATCTACCGAGAGGATAGTCGAGGTCCAAGGCACTCCCGAGGGTATTCAACGCGCTATTTGGGAGATCTGCAAGTGCTTGGTTGATGACTGGCAGCGAGGCACCGGAACCGTCCTCTACAACCCTGTTGTTCGCACTCAGCCTTCCAGCAGTGGAAGCGTTAGTGGCGGAGTAGGATACAGCCAGGGCTCTGGCAGGAGTGATTATGGCGGTAGTCCTCGCGTTATGCGAACAGGCAATGGTGCCGACTTCAGCAACGGCAGCTCAAGGCCGTACAACCGCCGCTCTGACTCTGACGCCGCCCTTCGGGGCCCTCCTACTCACGACGAGAATGGTGAGGAGATCCAGACCCAAAACATCAGTATCCCTGCGGACATGGTTGGCTGTATCATTGGACGTGCTGGTAGCAAGATTAGCGAGATCCGAAAGACATCCGGCGCTCGCATTTCTATTGCCAAGGTAAATCATCTCGTCTTGATAAGAACCCCAGTATAACTAACTATGAATTATAGGCGCCACATGATGAGACTGGTGAGCGCATGTTTACCATCATGGGCACTGCCAAGGCCAACGAGTCGGCGCTGTTCCTTTTGTACGAAAACCTGGAAGCGGAGAAGATGCGCCGAAGCCAGCTCCAGGAGCCCGAGTAGGCGACTGCTGGATGTTGAAATCTCATTGAGTTTTGCTTCTTTTTTTGTTATCCGTGTTCCGTACGACTTGCTGAGGTCAGTTCTGGCAAGACGACTTGGGACACGTCCAGATCTGACTTGCCGCGAGGCTCGTATTTTCATTGAGGACGATACCAGACGACAGCACCTGGAGCGACCGAATCCACTTGTCCGACCATTCCCCTTCCGCCAAAAACGAAAATCTCACCCGACAATCTCGTTTCCTTTTCTGACTGTTCTCATTCCCCTTGCTATTGCTACATCAATTAGGGTGTGACTCGTGTCGATCTGGGTCCGCCCTAGTTCTCACTTGGTCGCCTCCTAAACCAAATCACCCTCTTTGTGGCGCGATTTATCGCTATCAGCCTACTTAGCGTATCGTCTATCAGTTTCCCTCGACCGTATTCTTGGCGAGAAGTCATTTCGTCTCTTGGGAGGATGGTTTCATGATTCTGGAGCGGCACAATGCAGTTCTTCCTTATGACTGGTGAAGCATATCGGCGCAGTCCGACATGGCTATGGCTTAATGACACAAAATCATACCTCAAGAGCTGGTAACGATAGGGGTAGCACAACCACTCAGGGGCCGAGAAGGGCACATCACGGTCCCTCCCTACAATCTCTACTCACACTTCGCGTCACCTTCCCCTCTCTTTCACCTCGCACAACTGTTTCTATCTCTTACATGCTCGGATCCCGATATTGTCAGGCGACCCGCGCCTCCCTACTTATCGCTCACATAATTCCCACATCCCTCATCGCTCTCACATACCCTACGACATGAACTACACTGGCTCACCCATTGTGTATCTTGCTCCTTGCGACCCTGTCTGTACCCATCTCTGGGTGACTCTGCACTCCATGTCGGGATCTCGAAAGAACACCCTTAGCTGGGACGGATTTAGCTTGGGCAAAAGAGCCACTAAATAAAATCGAAATTATGAGCACGATTGTCATGACGCTGATTGATGTGAAATGATGCTTGAATGTTGCTATTGCTAGTAAATATATAGGGATGACAACGCCACTTGTTGGACCCTTATTTGGAGTGGCTGTCACTGTGGCTGTGGCTAGTTGTGTGGTGGGGCTCTTTACCACATTTGGACCCCTTCTCATGATTTGAATTAAAGCCAACTTGTCAGTTTCATCATGGCAACTCTTTTATTGTAATTTAACCAGTTATTTTCCCGGCTCCTTTTCGCTCGCTGTCTACTTCATCCTCTCCTTAACACCAATTATCAATTTCTTACTGATTGCTTTACTTATTGCACCCTTTAGTTCGCGCCTCGATATAGATACAGAAAACACTGGGAATGGCGCGCTCAAAACAACCAGCTATCAAGCGCGAGGCGTCGTCCGAGTTCTTCAACAAGACAACCGCAACGTGGGAAGACACCAATGGCTCGCACAAGACAGCCTCGAACGGGAATGCTGTGAAAATGACAGACAATTCTGCGCCGCCTGCGCAAGAGGCTGGGCTGTTGCAGCTCGTCATTGCCGTTGCTGGCATCTATGCTTCATTGTAAGTTGACGCTCACGTCGTTCATGATGGCGGCGCATAATCGCAAGACACGCTGCTAACATCATCGATGCTCAAAGCCTTACTTGGGCCTATCTACAGGAGAAGCTCACCACGACGCCGTATGGTCCGCTTGACGCCCCGGAAGTCTGGCACTTCCCCGTCTTCCTCAACACCATCCAGTCCGTCTTTGCAGCCATCGTCGGCGCCGTCTATCTCTTCGCCTCGACCCCCAGCAACAGTCCCGTCCCTCCCATCATTCCCTCGCGCCGTATCCTCGCACCCCTAGCCCTCGTCGCCGTCACGAGCAGCCTAGCCAGTCCGTTTGGATACGCGTCTCTGGCGCACATTGACTACATCACCTTTCTCCTCGCAAAGAGCTGCAAACTGCTACCCGTTATGTTCCTGCACATCACGCTCTTCCGGCGACGATACCCTCTGTACAAGTACCTCGTGGTCGCGGCTGTGACGCTCGGCGTGGCTGTCTTTACTCTGCACTCGGGCAAGAAGAAGGGGAGCAAGGTCCGACCCGACGACGCGAGCACGGCTTGGGGTCTTTTGCTGCTGGGCATCAACCTGCTGTTTGATGGCTTGACCAACAGTACACAGGACCACATCTTCCAGACATTCCGGCCATACTCGGGTCCCCAGATGATGTGCGCCAACAACATGATGAGCACCCTCGTCACAGGCGCTTACTTGATCGTCAGCCCCTGGCTGGTCGCTACAGGCCTTGGCGAGTGGTTCGGCATGGACATTGCTGGCAACGCGGGTGAGCTCAAGGCCGCCCTGGACTTTATGGCTCGATATCCCGCCGTGTGGAAAGATGTTCTCGGCTTCGCGGCGTGTGGTGCTGTTGGCCAGGTCTTTATTTGTGAGTCTCAACTATCCTAGTACCCTGGCCTATATTGTACACGACTAACCATTCCTCTAATCAGTCTACACTCTCTCCACCTTCTCATCTGTCCTTCTTGTCACCGTTACCGTCACTCGCAAGATGTTCACCATGATCCTCTCTGTCCTCGCCTTTGGTCATCGCCTTACGCAGATGCAGTGGCTCGGCGTCGCACTCGTCTTTGGCGGCATCGGTGTCGAAGCTGGCATTGCGCGACAGGAGAAGATGGCCAAAGAAGCCGCCAAGAAGGCGGCGCAGCAGAATGAGAAGAAGGATCTATAGATTTGAGTTTGTTGCTTGTTTGTGATTTCAAGACTGCAACACAACCTAGAACTAGACAACTAAAGACATGATCTCTTATCAGACAGATGTACATATCAGGGACCATGTAAAAAGGGCGTTTTGAGGAGTTGGTGCTACTATGGGTTTAACTTTTATAGTTGGTACTTTGCATATACACATACAGCCCGACAAGATGTCACGTAAAATAACCTGAACAAACATGAATACTCGACCAGTTCGACATGTTACATCAAGTTGACACAAACCAATATCGTCGTCAAGGTTTCGATTATCACCTCTAGTTCCACTATCGCCTTGTCCTGGTGTTCCAAGACCCCTTTGCTTCCTAAAAACGCCTTGCTGCTATAGCCCAAGACAGCAAACTCGTCTTTCCCATGGTCATGCCTCCGTCCCCTTACCCTGACTGGGTATTTGAGCCCTCCCTATACCGCCTAGGGGGTCCCTAGCCATACGCCACCCCGTTTTGTTGTCCAAATTAAACAAAGCAAACCAAAAATAACCCCCAAAAAAATGTGACAAGGCTCGAGGCCTTTGTCTATATTACACTAGGTCTGCCGACAGCGTGAAATCATCCGACGCCATGCGCTGTGCATCGCTGGAAAGAAAGCGAATGTCTTGGTGTGGAAGAGTAACGATCGGGTAATGTGGGTGACATAGAAGATATATTTTGGTATTTGCGTATCGTCGTACGGCCAGTCTACCGTGACCGGCCGGGATCGAGGGTCGTGTCAAGTGCAGTTACAGTATCCGCCCTGTTGCTAAAACGCCCTCAAATGCTGCATTCGTATGATGGAATAACGAGTGTAAAACAGTAAAAGAAAACAGGAAATATGAGCGAAAGTGTTTGTTCGTCCGTCTTCGCTTAGTGGTTATTACCACATCCAGGAACTTCGTCCGCCTATCCGGCCGCCGCAGTCAGAGTGTAAAGTTTCCAGGCCTCATCATAACAGATCATCAATTGATCGAATGATAGGGGCCTCGCCCCTTGTAGGTGGGCTTCTCGGGTCTGCAACGACTGGCGGTGCTCCAAACGTTGAGAAGGGATCACGAGGGAACATGCCCGCTCGAGGCGAAAACAAACCCTGGTTTGGCGTAGGTGGGCATTCGATAAATCGCATCCCTGCGACTTCAGCAACCTCGTGAAGCGGGTTGTTGGTCATCGTTTCAGCCCGAGGAGATAAAAGAGCATTATCCTCAGGGTATGAGCCAGGAAAAGTCAAGGTTCTCTCCACTGGTGCATCGTTGTAATTAACGTCCGAGGGTGCTGGGTTAAACCGGGGGAACGACATGGCCTGGAAGCCAAAGCTTGACTGGGATGGGTATCCAGGCGAAGGCGGAGGCTTTGTCATTGGGTCCAGGATTGGAGATGGCGCCAAAGTGGGCGGTGCCTTGCCATGACTTGAAACCGGCCTTCTAGGTAAATCATCCAACTTGAAAGGAACCGACAGTTCTTGTTCGGCTGGCTGCTGCTCAATTTCATCTTTCCATGTGCAGGTAGGTGGAGCAGAGGCTGGGCCGGGCGAAACTGGTCGTAAACCAGGGGTTGAGTTGCCTCGGATACGACTCGGGCTCAAGGTTAGATGACACTCCTTCGCGTCCTCAGTCTGTGTTGGTAGAGGCGCTGTCTTGGGTTCTTTGGACCCAATATCGATGTTATCGGCGGACAGAGTTAGTCTGTGCTTGGAAGGACTGCGGCCAGTGCGAGGGCGATGCGAAGGCAAAATTGACCGCTTGGTTGAAACTTCTTTCTGGAAATCCTGCAGCGAGTACATGAGTTTCATGTTAGGACTAATCCATTTGCTCTTGGCTTGGGCCGCGTAGTAAGCATCGTTGACGGTGAGATATGGTTTCTGGAAAAGGCCATAGGCAATGATAAGACTAGCCGATCGGCTTGCGCCCTGTTGGCAGTGAATAAGCACGCGTTTCCCGGCCTTGGTCCGATTATCGATAACATCGCACAGGTCCATTAGATCTGGGGCAATATCTGTGTTGTGATCCCAGGGAATATGAATGTATTCAGGCTCCTTAAAAGAGAATGCCTTGGGTGTTGTTGGCGTCTCAGCCAAGTCTTCACCTTGCGGGAACTCGAAGGCTGTGGTGAAACTGGATGTGGAGACAGCAGTATCAGGAATGGGGCTCTCGGCTCCGGGCGTAGCATATCGCATAGATCCAAAACTTGATCGAGAGTCTCGGATCGCCTTGCGAACTTCGAAGGGGTTGCTGACTTCTCTAGCGCAGTTGATGACTACATCGAAGCGAGCTGCCTCATCAGCTGTTGGCTCTGAGTAAAGGTAGACATTGTCTGCATAGATAGCAATCGGGCCATCAGGATATCCCGGGGTCTTCATGTCTTCGTTATTCTCGTTATCGCGGTAAGGATCATCATCTCGATTAGCCATCTGAGTACGAATTGGCGAGTCCTCTTCTGTGATTACGGATTCAAATGACGGCTTCATGATTGACTTGGACGGCCGCAGAACCTCAGAAAGTCCAGATTCGTTTCGTTCCAGTACCTTGGGAAAGGTCATACCACCTGGCGGTCCAAAGGTGGCAGACTTGAGACCGGAAGACATGTGAGGTGAAGAGCAAGAATGCTTAAGAGCTCGACGCTGGAGCATGGGCATGCCTGGTGAAGGTGGAACCTCCAACGTGCTCTTGTGAACCAGGTCTGACGTGTTGGTTTTGAGACTCAACTGGCTCGGTTTTCGCTTCATGGCCGGAATCATGGGCTTGATGAATGATGGAGAAGATGGTTCAGGTACCAATGAGATGTTAGTCGTCGAAGTTGCAGCACCGAAAGGCGGCTGGATAGAGAGACCCTTCATGTTACGCGCTCGCCGAGGCGAGGGAGAGGTCATGGGCCGCTGTAACCGGGGAGGCTCGCTAAGAAGAGTGGTGGTGGTGGTGTTGATGTTGCTGGTAGGAAGGGCACCAAAGCTGGTAGCTGGGAAGTTGTTTAGTGGAATGAGATTCGTCGGTGAATCAGGGGAAGATGAGGGAGATGCATCCGAAAGAGTTGATGAATCGGTTGTAGACAGCGTTGTGGTAGGTGAGGAGTCGGCTGACTCGGAGGTCTGCGTCGATGTGCTGTCGTGATGCTTGTGGGTTGGATCAGCGGGCATTATGCTTGGTCGGAGGCCGTGTTGATGAGAGGCACTCATCATGCCGGGTCGCTTGGGCTCCATGTCGACGAACTTAGGATCCACGAGCGTGACGGTTTCCTGATCTGCCATTGTTTCGGCATCCAGGTCGAATACTGTCATAAACGGCGGTATTTGATCCTCGTAAACTCTCCGGTCTGTTACTGACGGCATATTTTTGTGACCGCCTGGCGGTAGAATGTGCCTTTTTGCGTATGCGCTGAGTCGATGTAGTGTTGAGGCGCCCGGTGTTGGCTCGTTCGCGTTGTTTCGAGTACGAGGTCAAGGCGCTTCAGAAGCCCACGCAGATTCCACTTGTGGTGATGTTTTTTGAAAGATTTGCAAAATCGAGCAGAAGGTGAAAGTTGGATCCAATTAGAGAAATGAATGAATGGCTTCGAGGTTCGCCGTGAGATCGAGAGTAAGTCGGTCGTTAGGAGGACAGCACAGCTGATCCTGTTGCTGAGTGTGCCAGGTGGTGGGCAGTGCTCGGCAAACACACGCAGGGTAACCCGTTTGTGAAAGTGAAAGAAACCTCGCAGTGGAGGAGAGAACAAGACGCTCTGATAAGAAACGGATCGCAAATTGAGGCGATAGAAACAATCGAGAAAGCAGCTACTGTCGATCTAGCGTGTAGCAGGGAGAATAAGGAACGAGTCCAGTGAAGTTGTGAGACAGAACTGGCGCCTCAACGAAGACCGCGGAGCAAGTAGCGGCAGGGCTGCGAATGACGCTATTACAATTGCAAGATCATTGTTTCCCTTTTGCAGGGAGGCCGAGTCGTTGTCGAGGAGAGGGTATAGATGGCGTCTGGGGAAGGGAAAGGGAAGGGCGAAGAGAAGAAGATTGAAATTGAAGATCAAAGTGAGGAGAGAAGTGAGAGAGGAAGATGGGAGGAAGAATAATGAGTTGGAGGGGAGTGTGAGACAGAGCGAGGACGTCTTGGGATTGGATTGGATTGAGTTTAGCTCTGGGAGAGGATGAGGATTGGGAGGGGGGTGCGGCGAGGCCACCTGCAGGCGCTACCAGACACTGTAGGTATATAGTTTTTTACACACGGTGCCGCTGGCTGGGCGGAGCGTAGTCAGTTGGTGAGAGAGGCACAGCACAGCACAGCGAGTACCTACCTAATCCATTTGTTTGTTGGAGACAGACGGTTCACTGCAGTACCACCTCCACTGCACGTGCACTTAACATGCACCCCACAACTCCAAAGCAATCATTCGTTGCCCGACCATCAAGCATCACATTCTACATCATTCGCAACCATGTCTCTTGTATCCGCAGTCAGTCGCTCTACACTCCTTCATTCTACAAATGTTTTACGCGCGCGCTCGATCACGTCTATGTCGCCGACGCTGGCAGCTGCTATGAGGCAATTCTCAACACGAAAACCACGACGCGCCTTTACATCGAGATCTCCTAGGCAACACAATATCTCAGAGATCGTGGAGCAACTCCATCTCCTAAATCTCCAACACAGGCACTCTTCCAAGACTATGGAGAAGTTATTGGACTCGCGACTCTCCTCATTGCAGACTGCACTACAGAAGACACAGCAAGACAATGCCAACCGTCCACTCTATCGACAATACTTCGACAACATTATGTGGGGTTGCATCTCACTCAGTGCAATCTAGGGAACTGTGGATATGACTAGAGCAATAGTGGTAAGTGATAATAATTATTGATTTAGTTATTAATTAACGATTATACCTAGGGAAGTTTATGGAACCACAAACCTCAAATCCAAGCGTTTTCCTCAGGGATATGGAGTTCTTTAATCGTAAGTACTATATAATATTATACTCCTGATCTAAGCTAATTATATCTTGGAGCAGGATCGTTATGACAACTACCAGAGGGAAATTAGCGACTTTGAGTAGGAGGCAGAAAGTATGGCAGGGATTATTAGGTTTAAAGAAACAGCGACTCTATCTCAGAAGTTAATCATACACTGCATTGGAACTTGTCTAGAAGCCCTTTCGTATGATATGCTCTGCCTTTCTAGTGAAGCCCGAGGTGGATGATAACAGCTATTGGGCGCTACCAAGAACCACTCACAGCGCCTGTTGCCCGTTCCAAGTTAGCTATGGCCGTAGAATCTGCTTCGTGAGTGGAGGGCTCTGCACGAAACGCGTCCGGGGTCCTATAAATAGACCTGGTGCGGCAGCACCTCATGAAGGCGCCTATCATGGACCAATTACGTGCTGTGAATCAAGTTTGGAACTTGCAACTTGCAGGCCAGGGGGGGGGGCGGGGTGCAAGTCGCGACGACGGTCA
>JABFFF010000446.1:0-28194 GCA_013623665.1 Fusarium sublunatum | reverse complement strand
TAGATCTTCAATATCTTCCCTCCAAGCTTGACACCATAAAAGCCGCTGACGAGCGGTTTCTTTTGATAATGGTATCCTCTGCATAGCTTTCCATTTACGACCGTAGTGAAGTCGAATAACTCGGCGTATTGTTGTTCGTGAGATCTTAGCACCTAGATGATTGACAAGCGATTCGTATGTTATCCGACGGTCCCTTTTGAGTGATATTAATACGTACCGAATCTCCTGAACTGTAAGTTTTCTAGGACGCCCGGATTTGGGTTTTTTATCCAGAGTCTGCTCGGTTTTCCAGCGTTGAAAGATATTAAAGACGGTGGCTGGTGAACACTTTGCCTCGGCCGCGACGCCCCGGAGTGTTCCGCCTGTCTCCATTTTGTGCACAATGAGGGCGCGCTCGACGTCGCTGAGGTCCTGATTAGGCCCGCGCCGCGCGGCCATAATAGACAAAATTCTAGCATTTTCTGACATGATTTGCGAGTACAATGGACAAAAGAAGATATAGAGGGTGTCACGGTGTAGTGTGGTGGATTACATGTTGGCGGGGCAGCGATCAGATTCTTTTGGACACTAATTTTAGTTGGCTTGGTGGTGGTCGCGGCATTCGCACTGTACCGTAACCTCTACTTTTGCACTACCCGCAAGTTGGAACATCTTGTTAAGGCTTCATTATAACTCATCATCATCATTGTTGTTCTCATATTGGCTCTGGTTCTTTCATACTAAGAGATCAATGGCTTGAGACAATAAGATTGAAAGCTGGCATACTAAACTCTCAGAATCGTCTGATATTTCCAGGATCACAATCCAATATACAATGGGTTATCTGAACCAGGAGAACCTACAGCACTCGATACATACCGACTCATACAGTTCCACACTCCCAGCTGCCATGGAACTCCCAGTACGTGCCGCTTCAGGCAATGATTCCATGGAACTCTACGCAGCAGGCTTCAATGCCTGGAACCAGCTGGTTTTTGAGCCAGAGAGGGCTGACGAGGAGCCGGATGATTTATACACCTTTACCAAAATACTAAGTGGCAATATTCTTGATCGAATTGTTCCTGAGACGCCCTATACTGCAGGTAAAGCTCACCTCTGTGCTACTAGTTCACTGCTAATACTTCATAGTCCAAAGAAACAATACCTGGTCTATAGCCGGCGCGTCTCCAGAAACACTGCTCTACCGTGAAGATAAAAGATTCTTATTCGACTTGCCGAGTGCGATATCAGGAGACGGCAAGGTCTTGACGGCACAAGGCCTGAGTCCCTCGCAAGCAGCTCAAGCTATTTTTGAGTACCCATCGTTAGCTGCATGGCAAGCCAACGAGAGCACCAATACCTGGCCGTACGAGTCTGCCATCAGTCAGATAGCAGCTTACAATACCGGTTTCATCATTCTGCTTGACGACGGATCCGTTCTGAGTTATGGTGATCCTCGATTCCGAGATTGCCTCGGCCGTGAGGTAGACGAGTCCTGGTATGTTGTTGTCGTCCAACCGCGCACAAGCACGACTAATTGTTTGTATAGTCCTGCCCATAAACCTGGTATCGTGGCAGATCTCAGTGATCTCGGCGAGCCTATAAAGAAGGTCGCAGCTGGAGGATACACTGTTGCAGCCTTGACAGAGAGCGGTGGGTTATATCTCTGGGGCATGGAATCGCCTGGCTCGCAAAATCGACACAATGCATTCACTGATCTTGGTATTATACCAAACTTCGTCGAAGTAGATGGAGACAAAGACGTGCAAGACGTCGCGGTTGGGGAGTCGCATGCCATTGCTCTAACCACTGATGGCTGTGTCTATGTAGTGGGTGATAACACTAACGGCCAAATTGGTCTGGGGATGAACGCAAAAGATTCAGTCGAGTCATGGTTAAAGATCGAGTTTAGACCCCCTCTCGGTTGGGAAGTTGTTGCAGTCGAAGCAGGTCCGAGGTCATCATTCATAGTCACGGCAAAGGCGAACCGAAATGAATCTCAAAGCTCGTAGTGAGCTGCCCTTCTACCAGAACCAGCTCTATTGAGCCCAATGACCCTCTATTGTACATGGCTTCTCATGGTGATCATCTGCATAAGGGTAATCATAGACTCGTCAGGTAATCCTCAATCTCTTGAGGGGTCAGCTTTCTGAACCGGGGTCCAACAGCCCCTTCAACACCCTCGAGACCCAGAAGATGCTCTGCGGGAGCACCGACAATACCTATAGTGTGTTAGAAATAAACCCTCTATGATTCTCTTAAAAACTTACCAATCTCAATGCTATCACCGTTCATCTCTCCCTCGATGTTGTCCTTCAGTGTCAACAGCGCAATGTGAATGGCATCCTCAAGCTCCAGCTCCTCCGAGTATCGCTTTTCCAGGAATGTCTTGGCCTTGGTAGCGCTCTTGCCAATGGCCGTGGCCTTCCAAGGGTAGTAACTGCCAGAGGGGTCAACCTGGTACAGCATAGGACCGCCCTTGTGAATGCCACCAGTCTTTCTATGGACCTTCTTCTCCTCGCCCTCCTCGGTGGGCTTGGCCTCCTCCTCGGGCTCGATGCCCTCATCCCAGCCAGCAATCAGCAGACTCACACCATAAGGTCGAACACCAGCGGATTGGGTGGCCTCCTGCATCACTCGGGCGACGTCCTGCACCAATATTCTGGTTGGGGGGTACTCGTTGTAGATGCGCTTGTAACCGGTATGCGAGACCTTGCGTGCGCGGTCCACCAACACTCGATAGTCAGGACCCATGCCAGAGTAGACCATGCCGATGTTGGGAGTAATGTCGCTGATCTTGGAGAGGGAGCTCTGGTCGGCGAGAGGGGATGATGACTTCTTCTCGGTGGCAAGGACGATGCCGTTGGTGGCTTTTCTTGGTCAGTAGAAGCTCGTCTGCGATGTTAGAGACAGCGCAAACCTTTGATACCGAGGGCAGTGATACCCTGGTTTACGGCATTGAGGGCATATTCTATTTCCTCATGTTAGTTTTGGAAATCGAGGTAATTGCAAGGTGTTTGATATGCAGAGATTGTCCAAGATTAGGCTTCCGGTGTTTACGTACCAATCTGCACCAGCTTTCCGCTGTAAATCTGTCAGTGATGATGCTCGCCTGGTAACAGCAGTGTCGTCACCGAAACATACCTGGGGGAGAAGGTTGTGAGGGAGAAGGAGTATCGGTCCGCCATCGCTCAAGGTCCTGCTGCAATAGACTCGGTCTGGATGATGTGATGGTTGAATTATTGGCGTTGATCAATTCGTGGGGTTGACAAGGAGTTATCGAGCGAGGCTGCAACTGGAGCTTTGGTGTTTGGCCAAAGCAGCTGTAGCCTCTAGGCAGGCCCAGCTGCGCGTCGAGCTCACAACCGCCCGGAGCTGTATGCGGGGCAACAGATTCTCCGGCCCCCGACAAAGAGCTCTTTGACTCCACCCAAAAGCAGCTTCTTCTGCACAGCCAACGGTTGTTTCGGCTTTCTTCCTCAGCATTCTCTCTCCTGCGAAAGGCTGAGCTGGCCTCTTCATACTTTATATCTCTCGGTGATAATCTTGGCGGCCAGGTGCTTCCCCGCTCTCCTATCACCTATGGTCACGCTTGACATTTGAGCCTCGCAGAAACATGTAGGTTGGGCCTGAAACGCCTCCACGGCCAACGACTACTTGCGAATTCTTTCTGTTCTGGCTATATCACTTACCACTCTTGCTTTTGTTTCTCTTCATCCACAGGTTTACGTGAATAATCATGGATACGCACCCTACATGGGACTGGTCCTCGGTCGGGGATAGCTTTGCTCCTGAGCAACCCGAACCACAAAGGCAGCCCACACCAGAAACCACGGCAAAGTGGACTGCTCCGCAGCCAGATACCACAGCCCATCAGGAACCTCGAAGCACGCCGACGAACAAGCGTTATGGCCCGCGCACTTGTCGCATCTGTCTCGACACTGAAGAGCCCAAATTTCCCATTCCGTCTACCACGTTTGGTATTCCCACGACGTCATCTCGACCAACATACGCTTCCGACGACCCAGAACTGGGAAGGTTGCTGTCACCATGCAAGTGTAAAGGCTCGCAAAAGTATGTCCACGAAGGGTGTCTTGACGCCTGGAGACGTGCAAATCCGATGGAGGCGAGGAACTACTGGCAATGTCCCACATGCAAGTTCACGTATCGCATTTCTCGGCTGCACTGGGGCTCTGTCTTGAGCAGCAAGTGGGCGCAGGCTGGCTTGACTTTGTGGTTTTGTTTATTGAGCATCTTTTTCCTCGGATTCATCGCGGATCCCCTATTTGATCTCTGGTCTGACCCAATCGGGACCATTGGCGACACTGTCACAAGCGTGGTAACAGATATCGAGGCCCTGAGACAACCTCCACCGCCAGAACCCACCTCGTGGATCGAACACTTTATCAAGGGCTTCTTCTCCTTGGGTATCGTCGGTTTGTTCAAGACGATGATCTCTGTAACTCCATTTCATTGGTGGCAGATCCGAAGCAGCGGAGTGGCAGGTGGCGGCAGAAGAGGAGGCACTGGGCGAAACCGTGTCGAGAATATCAACCTCATCTTTGTGCTCATCGGCGCATTCACCTTCCTTGTGGGCATTTGGAAATTTGTTCAGAAGCTGAGTGCTCGTGTGCTCAAGAATGTAAGCGACAGGGTTATCGATGTTGGTGGTGATGACGATGACGACGATGATGACGGTATCAATGCCGGCGATGGGCCGAGTCAGGGAAGTAAGAAAGATCAATGAAGCTGTTTAAGCTCTTGTCCTAGAAGAGGTTGCTCCCGTCTGCGTTGTGTATGTGTTAATTTGCACACTCTTAAGTTGCCTCGATCTTGCTCCTCCGTGTCAAGTCAACTAGTCTGTGTGCAAAGATCTACGCTCTGTTGCGCCTTGAGTAAGGACCGTTTTGGTCTTTTGCTCGCTGGCCAGCATGAGATTATCAGCCTTCATTTACACATCGGGATGCTCTTGAGTGTCCATTACGATGTGAAGCATCTGCTGGGTACACTACCCTCGTACAGCTCAGTGAGCAGATTGCCAAATGTTGGTTGATACATGCCAATGCCATTGTATCGACTCACCTGATCTAGAGTTGCCTATTGTAGTGAATTCTCTGGCCTGATTTCGAATCATCTGGTAAGCAATAAGCTTGACAACCCATTGTTCTACATCACCTTTTATAGTAACTGAGACCTATAAAAGGATGCTCGTAATCTACCTATACATAGACTCGTATTCAATACGAATTTGTATTGGTTCTAGACCTCAATCATGACGGATATTTGTGTCGCCGATACCGAGATGACGTTGGAATTTGGTGTTCTGAGATCCCTGCAATAGGCATGTGGGCCAGGGTCTCATGAATACAGTTTGGTTGCAGATTAACTAAAAACGCCATCTATCAGCAATAACGTCGCAGTCATGGCGCCGTAATTGCCCTCTCTCAACTGCTGCAGACCAAATCGTACACCCTCGCTCGCTTCTTGACTTTTTCTCTGCAGCTCTGAATCTATCTTTTGATATCCCGAGATATACAACGGCCCGCTCTCTTCGACGTTACACGAGACCCTGATCTCCTTGTCTAAAGACCGACAACCAACGAAACCTTGCTCAGTCGCGCTAGCTATTTCGACGTCAATGAGGCCAGAATAGCCTTGCTTACGACTCACAAACACTTGGCTTTGAATTGGCTCGGCTGAAGACTCGCCCAAGATGCACTTTGCATACCCCCCTCGCAAGAACTCCAACCCACCACCTTTCGGACAACGCTCTTCGCAGATACCCCCAATTCTACGGCGGATTCGCAAACGAACAATTCTCTTAGGCGTCCTTGGCTTTGTCGGGCTGTTGTATCTTCTGCTCGGATTGGGAGGAGAGAGGCCATATCAGGAACATGTGCCCTCGGGCAATCCGCCAGTTGTCATTGTGACAGTGTTGGATCATAAGCAGTACAGCACATCATATCTACAATCGGTTCAGGATAATCGGGAACGATATGCAGCGAGGCACGGTATGGTAGTCTCAGAGCTTGATTCTATTCATGGTGGGCTAACTTGGCTGCAGGATATGAGACCATGACCGTAAAGGCGAGCGACTATAAGACGGGCAAATCGCCTCGGTCATGGGCCAAGATCATCGCAATGCGCCATGCGCTGACGAAATACCCCGATGCCACATACGTCTGGTTTCTTGACCAGAACGCCTACATTATGGAGCTCGACCGAACATTAGAGGAACAGGTGATGAGCCCGGCGAAGCTAGAGGACCTTATGATTAAGGACTGGCCCGTAGTGCCGCCCGACAGCATCATCAAGACGTTTTCACACCTGAAGGGCGAAGATGCGGGCCTCGTTATCAGCCAGGACGATGTTGGACTGGTGACTAACAGTTACGTCCTCAAGAATGGCGATTGGGCCAAGTTCTTTATCGAGACGTGGATGGACCCTCTATACCAAAGTTACAACTTTCAAAAAGCTGAACGACACGCTCTGGTAAGGCTGTTACCTCATTTTTGTTGATCTGAGGAGATCTAACTATTTGCAGGAACACATTGTCCAATGGCACCCCACGATCCTCTCCAAGCTTGCTCTCGTGCCGCAGCGCACATTTGCTTCATACGGGCGCAACAAGGAGGGAAACGCGTACCGAGATGGTGACTTTGTCACGCTCATGATCGACTGCACCATCGCAGGCTCGACGTCCTGCGACAAGCAGTCGCATTTCTACCAGCAGCAGTTGAAGAACAAGTACGGCGACGCAGGCACGTAGAGAAGGGGTAGGAAACGAGCGTTATGGCATTTGAGCGAGGTTATTGGGCGTTTTGTGATAGACTTGGAGCTTTGTAGGATTGGAGATGAAAGCCAATATGTGGTTTCTTGGCGTTAGTTGGCCATTTGTTTGTGAATTCGGCTCGTGTATTGAACCTGGGCATGTTTGATCTGTATATGATTGAACCGTTGAAGGAGGTTCCTTTTTGGGGACGGCACGTTCTGAGAACTGATGTTACTTTGTCTACTCGGTTCGCGTGAGTGCCGCCGCAGGTGAACCTGGGATCTCTTCTACAGAGACCAGGGTCAACTGCTCATGTACAGTCATGAGGATGGCATCTCTTCTCGACAATATGTCAAAGCTGGTTGTGTATACTACTCAACGATAGTCTCTATATCAACAGCCATGGACTTTAGCAATCTGTATCTAGAAGTACCATCGGGTCATTATCCTGAATAAGGCAATCGCTCGCAAGCCATTGCGCCCTTAACAGGACAATCATGGCCAAAATGCTTCAACAAAGCATCGTGTGAGTGGGATGCTCATGTACAATTACGGCGTCGACAGGGATCTATACAGCTGAGGGTGTTCGCCTCGGCCCATCAGCCCGTTTCTAGTGGACAGGTCGGACGCTAACGCGCTATAACTTTAGGGGGTTCGACTGGCGGGCTTCCTCGGGAGCCGATGGCCAGCAGGCTAAAAAGAGCTGCGCGCCAATGGAAAGCATGTGATGGACATGATGCCCCACTAGAAAATGTCCATGTAGCGTCCATGCCCCCGCGACTCATGATTAACGACGTCAAGCTCCAGCTCCCTTTCTACTACGTAGTTTAAAATCTCCCATCAACACAGCTCCAATTCCTTGTCGTTCTTTTCTTCGTTTCTCCTGTTTCAATAAGTGACCATGGCCTCTCCTCCCCATATAGGGAGTCTCTCCCGTCTTCCTGCCAACTTGCGCGGCAGTATTGAGTCTGTCAAGCGAAGAAGGCATGATGTTTCTTGGACTCTGCTAAACCTTGATCTGTAAGTCCATGTACAATACAATCCACAGCTCAGGGACAGCGCTGCAGTTGATATACCCAATACTAATCATGTATGAACATATTCTAGCTTGCGAAATATCCTCTTGTTCCTATTCGTCTGGCGATGGTCCCGTCGCGCATTCTGGCAGCTCAAGGGCCGCGGCATCATTGGCTCCATCGTCGAGCTATACACCAACATTCGCCGCATTCTTTACGGTTACTTCCTACGGGCCCCCGGCGTACGAGGCAAGGTTCAGAAGCAGGTCAAGGAATCTTTGGATAAGATGTCCGACAAGCTGGTCCCCAAAGACCAGATCCGCTACCTCAGTCTTCCCAAGGATGGCCTCCCCCATGATGCTGTCCGCGCCGAACTCGAGAACCTCGCCAATATGGATCATACCCGCTGGGAGGATGGATACGTCTCTGGTGCTGTGTACCACGGCGAAGACGAGCTATTGAAGCTGCAGACCGAAGCTTTTGGCAAGTTCACCGTTGCCAACCCCATCCATCCCGATGTCTTCCCCGGTGTGCGCAAGATGGAGGCCGAGGTTGTGAGCATGGTCTTGAGCATGTTCCATGCGCCTCCTGGCGCCGCTGGCACTTCTACTAGCGGAGGAACCGACAGCATCCTGATGGCGTGTCTGGCAGCCCGTCAGAGGGCTTACCATGAGCGAGGTGTGACGGAGCCTGAGATGTAAGTCAAATCACCTAACAAGCCATTGAGCAAGGAGACTAACCGACAATGCAGGATTCTCCCCGATACAGCTCATACTGCTTTCCACAAGGCTGCCCAATACTTCAAGATCAAGGTCCATCTCGTCGCCTGCCCTGCTCCCGATTACCAGGTCGATGTCCGCGCCGTTTCACGTCTTATCAACCCCAACACGGTTCTTCTCGTCGGCTCAGCACCAAACTTCCCCCACGGTATCATCGACGACATTGTCTCCCTTTCCAAGCTTGCCCAGCGCAAGAATATCTGGCTTCACGTTGACTGCTGTCTGGGATCCTTCATGGTTCCTTTCCTTGAGCGTGCTGGCTTTGAGTCTCAGCTCTTCGACTTCCGTCTCAAGGGCGTCACTAGTATCAGCTGTGATACTCACAAGTACGGATTCGCACCCAAGGGAAACTCTACTGTTCTTTACCGCAGCACCGAGCTTCGAAAGTATCAGTACTTTGTTTCTCCTGATTGGTCTGGAGGTGTCTACGCTTCCCCTGGCATGGCAGGTTCTCGACCCGGTGCTCTCATCGCCGGCTGCTGGGCTAGTTTGATGACCATGGGCGAGACAGGCTACATCGACGCCTGCACCAAGATCGTGGGCACCGCCAAGAAGATCGCCGAGGCTATTCAAAGCACACCAGCACTGGGTGGCGAGCTTGAGATCCTCGGTAAGCCTCTTGTCTCAGTCGTTGCTTTTACATCGCGCAACTTGAACGTCTACGACATTGCCGACGGCATGGGTGCCAAGGGATGGCATCTCAACGCACTGCAGAACCCGCCTGCGATTCACGTTGCTGTGACCCTGCCCATCACCAAGGTCTGGGAGAAGCTCATCTCGGACCTCGAGGCTGTTGTCGAGGAGGAGCGTGAGAAGGAGCGTGTTCGTCTTGTCGAGGGCAAGGGCCCTCACGGCAAGGCCATGGGCGATTCCTCAGCGCTTTATGGTGTTGCCGGCTCGCTGCCAAACAAGAGCGTTGTCGTGGATTTGGCGAGTGGATTCCTGGATCTGCTATACAAGGCGTAATTGTTGTGGGAAATTGGCGAGAAGGAGCGCAGGTGCTGCGACAGACTACATATTTACCATGGGCGTCGGCGTTGGTTTCTGTTGCATATGTTTAGCATGTTTATTGTTTTTGCCGCGTCTGGGATTGCCAGACGGTGAGAGCTCCCAACTCCATATCAGGCGGGTGCTTTGACGGGATTGTACTATTGTAATATGTCTATTATACTCGAAATCGATCATTCCATAGCTAGTGACCATAGATATTGCTTTTTGCAACTCACTTGCGTAGACCACAAGCCAAGAGTAATGATAAAGTTCACCTGTTCCTGACTAGACCAATATGTTCCTGGCAGTTGAGGTCTGTGTGTTTTGGAGACATTATGATTTGCTCCAGACCGCAACTCTTGTGGCGTGAAGTCGACAGACATGGATTTCCAATTCTTTGACTTGGAGAATATTCTGAATTTATAAATATCTCTTGGCGTTGCAGTCATTGACCAACCATGTCAAACACAACGATTCTCTATATTTCCTCTCTGCCGAGAGAGCCTCGTTTTTGGTCACATTGATATGCATCATCATGTCATCTCACATCGAACCTGAATCTTGCTTTTTTTCTACAGTACCCCAATCGTGACATTTCGCCTCCCCCTCTCCCTCTAAATTTCCGCCTCGCCTTACCCGGCTAAAAAACAAATTGTGATTTGCTCTTTAAACTAAAAAGGGTCCCCCATCTGCAAGAGGAACGAGTGACACGGGGACCAGCATTGCGGCCCAATGATGAGCGGGAGCGTGTCTTGCTGTGGAAAGGGTCCTTGCTTTTTGGTGGTGGGTTGGGTGAGTGAGTGAGTGACAAAAAGCAAGGTTTTTGGCTATTGTTCTTCTTGGAAGAAGAGGGAGTAGCCGAGACAGAATGGGTTGTAATGTGTTATGTTGGACGGTATTTGAAGTCTGAGATATATTGGCAGTGGCACTTCCACGATATCTAGAGGCTCATTTGGGCTGTTTACCAGCATTAGCAGAGAACAAATATTCGAAGCCCAATCTACCTTAGTTAAGCAGGGATCTATCAATCTGCACATTGACCACACATAAACAGATCAGGTTCAATCCAAGAAGCCTAGAGAGCGAGCCTGGAGAGCAGAGCTCAGCCTGACCACGCAGAGCGGGCGATCATCCTTTTGCCCCCTTCTTTGTCCCATCTCGGTGAGACCCTTTCTTTTCCTCTTCCGCGCTCCAATCTAGTTCCTCTCTTATACCGCAGAGACTCCTTCAGTACTGCCCGGCGGGCCTCATGCGTAACCCTCCCCCAAGTGACAGAGCCGATCCTGTCTTGTTGCGGTCAAGGTGGTGTCTTGTCTTTTTTCATGTCATTTCTTCTTTTGCGGTAGTTGGAATTAAGTCTTGTAGCTTATTAGTCGAACTACTTGCTAAAAGACCCCATCTTGTCCCTCGTGAGCTTTGTTGCTAGTTAGTCCTTTTTGCCATTCTATTCTAGTGCTTCATTTCACTGCCGTCCTTCTCAATTCGTGTTGTTTTTTCCAGTTTAATTACTTTTTCTTAATTCCTTTTTCGTGCTACCTATCTATTATTCCCCATTAATTGTCTTACATGCTGTATCCCCCCTCGGCAAAGGGAACAAGCTACTGCTGTGAGAGGTTGCCATGCTTTCTGAACCATCACCATCATCAGCCATGAATGGGGGACCTGTGAGGCGGTTGCACGAGGGAGAAAGTGCTCAAATACCCCAAGCCAAGCCGGCCTCAAGAGACGATGACTCCGTGGCTTCCGGCTCAAGTGACGGTCAGATGAAGAAGAGACCCAGTGCAGACATGTCCAAGGAACAGGTCGAGGACCTGGTCAGGAAGTTGACTATCGATGAGATGAAGACAAAATGGTTTGACGAGATCTTTCAAAAGGTCAAGTCTGAGCGTAAGCCCCATCGTGGTCAATGTCGTTCTTCAGCAACTTCACTTGCTAACCAGCTACAGTTGTCGAGGAACACTCCTCTGCAGATACGCCCTCGTCTTCAGAGCCTCCAAGTCCCAAGTCAAACCCCGTCAAGCCTTCATCCTCCCATAAGCCTCCTCCCAAACCAACTGTCCAGGACGTCCCAGAGAGCCATGAACCAGAATTTCGCCCTGTCGAATCCAAGGTCAAAGCCGATGACCACCCTTCTTCCAGTCGCAGCTCCGTTGCTACCGCTAGTAGCCCTTCGACACCCTTCGTCTCCGACTCTATATCTTCTCGAATGTCTAACCTCCCACCACGACCAAAATCAGCGGTGAACAGAGAGCCCGCAGAGCCCGTTTCAAAATCACGTCCATCTGTACGCTTTTCCAAGGCCCCTATCATCTTGAACGAACGTCCCGAGTCCTGTCCCCCGGAGACACGGCCGGCGTCACGACCGGCGCAACCACCAGTACCACCCAGACAGGGTCCGACGTTATCGGCGGTAGACGTGAAATGGGGTAGGTTGTTTGATGACAAAGGCGAGCCAACTGCAAGACTTGGTCAGGTCTTACGAGGCATAGCCAACTACTTGGTATGCTATCCTCAGCTTGTAGCCCGGTGTCTAGCTAATCATCCCTAGATTGCCGAATACAGTCCACATAACTCCCTGGTTGTCACTCCAGAAAAGCTCAACGCATTCTACCTCGAATATAAGCTTGAATCTGAAGCCTTTCCATTCCAACGTATGTATCAGCATGTTACATAAATACTGCTCGTCTAACTTGATCAGAAATATTCGACTGTCGACCACATGGTGCTCTTGACAGCCTCGAAACACTATATCAACATCTGCGGTGTGAGAACCACCTCATCCAGAGACGCCCAAATGGCATGCCTCATATCCCATCTCTAACTCCCTCCGGTTTCGAGCGTTGGATGGCCTGTCAGATCCAGGCGTTCCCAGACCAAGAGGCCAAGCGACTGGACCGTATCATGGCCGATCTACCCATTACTGCAGACGGTCCTCTCGTTGACGGCAAGCCGGAGCGGTTACCAAAACAAATCTCTCGATACCTTCTTCCCGCGACTCGTCATAGGGAGACGCACGATCTTGTCGTCGATGCCATTGCAGGTTGGATCAAGCATACCGAGGAGAATGAGTCGGACTTCCGAAGGAGCTCAACAGAGGATTTCTACAAGACCGTCATGAAAGAGGAAAAGAACGGACGCTATAAACCTGACGACTACCGGCCTCGCGACCCTGTAAAGTATCGTCGTGGATCCAAAGACACTCACAAGCCATCACCGCTATCTCGCTCTGATCCTTCAACGCGATTCGTCTCCCGCATTAACTCAGACAGTACCATCAAGCCCACAAAGGAATCCTCTCCTATACCTATAGGATCAAGTCACCGGAATAGAAGTCCCGTATCAAATCGCTACCGGCACTCAAACTCTGCCGTAGACAGCAGCTCCGGCGCAACCGAAAACTACGATACACATTCGCCAGGCCATCGGAATAGCTATCCCAGCAGTAGTCGCCGCACCAGGGAAAAGGATCATCGATACTCTTCAGCTCGAGATCCAAAGTCTTCAGGCGAAGCAACGCCTCGGCCACCAAGTCGTAGAGATGGTGATCGTCGGTCGAGTCTGGTCTTTGAAGATAGTCGGAAAGATCCCAGTGGCATGACTTATGATGAGTATATGCGACTGAATCCGCGGCCTATGCGGAACGCAGTCGTGGATGACGGCGGGCATTATCGTTCTCCTTACTCGAACTGAGCACCCTGGGTTTTTCTCTCCTATTTCTTTTCTTTAGCCTACGTTTCAAAAAAGTTTCTCTATCCTTTCTGCGAAAGATCAAAACTTTGCTCTCTTTTCATTTTTTACGCTCTGAGGTGTTTAGCGATTTCACACGAGATTGATGATAGGCATGAACAATTCTTTTTTTCTTAATCACTTTTTCTCGGAGGCTTCTGAACTTGTGCGATGCTTTTGGCGTGGAATGGGGAGGCTCTAGTCAGGAAATACCACATTCGTTACACCTTACTTGTGTTCTGTGCCTCTGATGATCGTTTCAAATAATGTGAATAGGTTATACAGCCACGTGGTTTGACAGGTTGTATTCACCTTGGAGATCGGCGTGTATTTAGCTGCAGGGAGAGGACACAGGGGTTTCTAAGTCTTGTATACATGAATGTTCTTGAACATGCTGTGGTTCTTAACAAGACAAAGGTGATGGCAGTCCAAGACCGGGGTTGATCCTATCTTCTGTAGTCTTATACAAGCCAGTTCATCCAAATCAGGGATTGGGCGACTACTATGCGGCTCAAACAACATGTATTGTTTTTGCCGGGCAGTTGGATATAACTTGGTAAACCCAGGCTCAGTCGGTAGCGAAAGCAGAAACATGAGCACTCATTAACCTTGATGGCCTTACGACTCTATCGTGTGCCAACAAGTATATGTCTCAAGGCAAAGAGTTAAGATCGGCTTGTAGTAATCATACACTGCATGCAATGTTGTTCAGGGACGTTGACACATGTGAATGTCGCTTAAAGAGCCGTCGCCCCTAAAACGACTGTATTACAATATTACATGGTACAAGCATGGGGCAGTTGTCGATCACTGGAAAGAAATAGTCTAGTCATTCAATTGATCTTCTGATTGAACAGACTCTTAACCTTTTTCATGCCTGGTTCCATGGGTTGTTGAACAAAGAACCGACAGTACTACTACTAATAAACCAGACAGGGACTTATAGTTAACGCCGCGTCATTAATATGCTGAGCATTGCTGCCAAAATGTCAAGAACGATCGCTATGCCGGAATGCACCATTTCTATGCAAGTACGTAGGAGAAAACGCAAGGATGCTTGCTTCGGGGGAAAGGGTATCTGATGGTGTGAGGTGTGCAGCACATTGCATGAGAGTAGTATGCAGTTGAATACACAATTAGAGATGAAAGCCATAACTCAGTTGTGAGTAACGAAATGGAATGACCATGCTGAGAACGATTTCGTATATGAAAATGCTATTGAGCGAAACGTCATAAAGCGTTAAAGGGCGGAGGGCGCAATGATGGCGAGAAATATATGTGCGTCGATTAAGTGGTATGGCGTTACATGTTATTGTGCTTTTGTCGTTGGCGAATTCAGATGGGTTGGATACCGTCATGCTGGTGAGCCAGGGTAAGGTGAACCGAGACTAGAAAGACTTGCGATGCTGGACCGATTAACGCGCTTGCGCTTGAGAGCTTGGTAGTCTTTCTTGAATGAGGATATGCATCTTTGAAGTTCTTTGTCTGGGTGTGCAGGCATCTGTATCTCGACAGCCTTGAGGCAGATGCGCAGGTACTGTAACTCATCATCATTCTCACGCAACTCTTGCTCGCTGTTTGGGGTTAGAAAGACTCGACCTAGTGGGGAAGGAAGACTCACAGATGAGATATCCGGTTCTGGAGAAAGATGATGCGTTGAGCAGCACGTTCAGCACGTTCGATAAGAAGTCCCTGGATGTGCTAGAAGCAAAGTAAGCACAGGGATGATTAGAAATAGCAAATAAGAACATACATCAGACTCTTCTTGACGAGCCTTGAGATTGGTGACGAGTTGCGACAATTCTTCATTGAGCTGTGTGACTTCCTGGATAACCTTCTTGGCCTGAGCTACCGTCATGCCCATGTTGGGCGGAGGGTCGGGCTCCGGCTCCGGCTCTGGCTCGGGGTCCCTCCGGATAGACGCGGACAGGTCGGAGAAGCGGGTCTTAAAACCGGGAGAACTGAAGATAGAATCGCCAGGGCTGCGCAAGTCGAGGCTTAACGGCCGACGAGGAGTTGACCGCGGCGGACAAGGTGTAACTGGGGTGGAGAAAGTGACCGTCTTTTTGAGCAATTTTGTGCCTTCCAGCTGGTCGAGTTGCGCGGTAAGAATATCGACGCCACTATCGTCGAGTAACTCATCGTCGCCAGAAGTGAGCTCGTGGGCGAGCTGACTCAACCTCTGCGCCAATGCATCGCGGCTATTCCGTGCAGGTCGGTTACTCCGGCGGGTAGTTGGGGATTCGTTATTGCGATCCGAGTCGTTGCTGGAGGATAACCTTGACTGTCCGGAGAGCTCTCTTTTATGGGGGCTCAATCGTCCTGTGGAAAAGCCAAGGCTCGATGCCACGCTCGGGCTGGAGAGTAATGACGGGGTCCTTAAGCCTTGCAGGTCCTGTTCTTGCGCAGAGTCATGGTCGTCGTGATATCGAGGGCGGTAGTCTTTGTTGTTGCTGCCGTAGGAGAAGTACCCAGTGGCTGGGGTAGTGGCGGTGGATGACGAGTTAGAGAGAGGGTGTTTGCGATCAGGCGTCGAGAAGATGAAGTGTTGATCCGAAACTGCAGACGCCTCCTCAACAGCGGCGAGAGCAGCGGCAGGATCCTCGTCGATGGCAGCGAGATCCATTGGGTGGTGGGTGGTGTTTGGGTTTGTTTTGTTTTGATCTGATCTGTTTTGGGGCTGGACAAATGAAAATGGAACGAGACTGGGCCGTGTTGGGTATCGGTATGCGCAATGGATGCGTAGCAACTCGGTTAAGACAGCTTCCAACCTCTTTTCTCGATAGAGCCTCACGGGTTAGTTAGTTAGTTTAAAGCCTTTTCGACAGGTCAACCGCGTTAAGGAGACCACCGACGTGTTCAAGAGTGGACCTTGACCACGACCATCGGCCACGACCAGCTTTCGCTTCACCGACTCCCCTGGAATATGGAGGCTGGTACCTGGCCGTCCACCAACCAAACCGTTGTCTGCCAGCTCAGGGCCAAGGGCCAGCGAAAAATTAAGGGCCCCGCGTGGGCCGCAGGAAGCGAGCCCAGTCCAGGCCCCAGAAAGGGGAGATGAAATCTTGATGGAAATTGTAGTATCGAATCTCTCGATGGAGCAGAGGTGACGTGAGGTGAAGTGAGGCTTGGATGATTATCGATAAAGAGCTTGTACGGTACAGAATAGCCGCCACTTTCCTGGTTTTTTTTTTGTCCGATAACAGTCTCTTGTTTAGTCCCAGGTTGGTTATCGAGGCGGGGATTTGTCTCGTCTTGTCTTGTCGACTGGACGCGACGGGGTTTGACCCATATTTAATCTCAGCCAATCAGCTAACATTCAATGCAGAAACGTCATTCTTCACGTGTTGCTACTTCATTGTATCAGACTCGACGCCCTACACCCATAGGTTATTATATTCAGGTTTGTTGTTCCAATGAGGAGCTTAAGGAGAAAGCCATTACATCAATGTCATTGTCCTTGCATACACTAATTCCTCTGTGAGTGAGTGGGAACATGAAAGCGGAAGGGAAAACTATATGCCGTCTTGACCACACGGGCCCAGTATGAAACAGCAGCCCAATTTTTGCATGACAGTTGTCAGCGACCGTACAGCTCACTACGGAAGAGTTTTTTTTTATCTTCGTATTGATAGTCTGTAGTAAGGTTTCGTAATCATAATATACTTTCACTCAACCTCAACTAACAGATACTCACGGCCATCCTCCACTATCCCTCTCCCCTGTCCTTCATCGCGTGCTTGCCCGTGCTGAGGTGTGGGGTATGTTCGACCGCCGTTAGAGTTCTGAGAGGGCCATCTCCCCGGATGGAGACTTGGTCAAAGTCTGGGGAACTTGTTGCTTGATTAGGAGGTAAGTTGATCAATATTAAAAGACAGCGAGTCAGCCGATCCATGCTACACGGGCTTGCTTTATCTACTATCTACGAAGGAACTATATCCAACCCCTCCAGCGTCAGTTGAAGATCAGAGCTGACGTAGTAGTCAACACCACCATATGCGACATGTCTCTCAAGAAGGAGGGTTCTTAGACATGTTTGGGTGGTGATCGGATGAAAGACCCTTGTTTCACGAGTAGGACTTCTGCCACATTAATAATAGTACTGATAATGTTATCTACGTGTGCCATAGTATCACGACATAAGTTGCAGTCTTTTATCCCTTGTTCTCAAAAAAACAGAATCGTACACCAAGAAATTATTACACGATCCTATGCATGACATATGGTTGAAGAAAAGGGATTCTCTGCATGGCCTTGAGCCGGACGCTTCCCCCGAGCTGATCGTGTGTACCCCGACATTGAAGCTCGGAGACCGGCGGATGCGGAATGCGGAATGCGGAATGCCAACGAAACGACATGGCTTGCTTAAGAACTGCTGGCGTAAAAGGAGATTAGAAGACTACTATAATAACTAGGACATAATTTAGGTATATTCTGGGCTAAGATGCCTAAATTATTTAGTCATCTCTCAAAGGTTAGCCTGCCTTTTTGTTAATTCTTCACCTGCCGCAGACCCGTAATCATTTTCCCCAGAACTCTCCGGGTTTCCGTCTACCAGCTTCTCCATCATACGCCCCGACTAAAGAAACACTTCCCCATACTTGATCCCACTTGGAGCTGTCCAAAGCCAATGTTGTAGCATAACAGTAGCAATTATGTATCATTTTACCATGTGAATCCACCCCCAAAGAGGCTCTCCTCCACTAGAATGACGTTGTAATCTGTGTTATTTCCCGAAAGCATCATTAGCTGCTCATCAACTGCCCGAGCACTTCCGCACCATATGATAGATGGATACACTGGCCAGTCTTCTTCCAAGAGGTTAAATTATTTCCTCTTTCTAAACAACTCCTGTTCGAGTTGCTTGTCTCACGCGACACTCTTTTTCTTCTGCAGAACCATTATATTCTCCGCTGTTGAAGCACGAGCGAGCACAAGACACGCCGCTTAAGTTACCGAACAGCCAGGTACCTTGGTACCTCCGGACGCTTGCTGCCTCGGCATCTACCGCTATTCGCACGCCTCTCGCATTCGCGGGGCCGCGATCGTTCGTTTGATACCCTTCCTCTCTCCAAATCCTTGACTCACCCATTCTTTCCATCTTCCCCCCCGCAGCCAAAGGCCAATTCTCTCTGCAAATACAGTCGCGCGTCTTTTCTCGTGTACAACTATACAAGCCTCGACTTCAATGACGACGCCGTGAGCTTGTCCACCTTCTTCAACTCTCTCGGACGCTCTCCCGCAGTGGGATCCCGGTCTCCCTCCGTCCGTCCGAGCCTACCTCCTCCGAGTCCGATTCCTCCCTCTCTCAACACCGTCAAGTCCGATTCTATTCTCTCTTGCTCTTCTCTGGCTCCAGATACCTCTGCCTATCATGGCGTGGAGAGCTTCAGAGCGTCTGATGGACACGATCCGTCACTATGCCAGATTTCCCGCCACCGGCGTCAGCTTGCGCCAGATGGTGCAGTTTGGCGAGAAACCCTCAGTCGGTATGTTGCTACTTGCTCCAAGGACACTCAGACAATATTGCAAGAGTGCTGACTCTTGATTGCTTCAAGGAACCCTATTCCGAGCCTCTCAATTCTTAGCCGAGGAGCTCCCCATTCGTCTAGCCCATCGCGTGCAGGAACTAGACGAGCTCCCAGATGGCCTCAATGAGATGCCATCAGTTATCAAAGTGAAAGATTGGTACGCCCAATCATTTGAAGTATGCTTCCCTCACACCTAGTGCCCTCGTTGCCGCGATGCTGACTTGGCCCCAGGAAATCACCCAACTTCCTCGGCCAGAGCTACCCTCGGATATACGCAGCCGTCTCATGAAACCCAGCAAAGCTCTCGGTCGCAATGCTTTCCGCCTTCCCGCCGCAACCCCTAACCCCTCCATTGATGAGGGTGAGTCCGACGGCTGGGGTGGACTTCAGAACGGTAACGGCAACGGCAAGAACAAAAGCCTGACACGCCGATACTTTGCTGTCGTCGACGACTCAGGCGACTGGCCTGCCGACCTGCATCTCTACAACCAACGTTTCGCTCAGACTCTGCACCACATCAAGCGCCGTCATGATGGCGTTGTCACCACCATGGCCCAAGGCATCCTCGAATACAAGCGCCGCCGCCAGCGCATGCAGATTGACAGCACTATCCAGTCCTTCCTCGATCGCTTCTACATGTCCCGTATCGGTATCCGTATGCTCATCGGCCAACATATTGCATTAACAGACCAGAGTCATCACCGCGACCCCACCTATGTCGGTATTATTTGCACAAAGACCAACGTCCAGGATCTCGCTCAGGAAGCCATTGAGAACGCCCGTTTTGTCTGCGAGGACCACTATGGTCTCTTCGAAGCCCCAAAAGTCCAGCTTGTTTGCAATCCTAACCTTAACTTCATGTACGTTCCCGGCCATTTGTCGCACATGCTCTTCGAGACCCTTAAGAACTCGCTGCGCGCCGTCGTCGAGACCCATGGTATGGACAAACAAGCATTCCCTGTCACAAAGGTCATTGTGGCCGAGGGCAAGGAGGATATCACCATCAAGATCTCGGATGAGGGTGGCGGTATTCCTCGAAGCGCCATCCCTCTCGTTTGGACCTATATGTACACCACCGTCGACCGCACACCAAGCTTAGATCCCGATTTCGACAAGAGCGACTTTAAGGCCCCAATGGCTGGTTTTGGATACGGATTGCCCATCTCACGTCTATATGCGCGCTACTTTGGAGGTGACCTAAAACTCATCAGTATGGAAGGGTAAGTCTCGCTTTGACAGCTCACAGAACCCCTGGTCTTTTATCATATCTTTTCTATTTCCCTGCGATCATGAGCAAATTTGCGATTAACGTTTCATCACAGATACGGCACCGACGTTTACCTCCACCTGAACCGCCTCTCCTCATCATCTGAGCCTCTCCAATAGCAATCACTCAGCTCTGGCGCACAGAACCTTCAGGTTCCCCCCTGGGTTCTCCGC
Source organism: Fusarium sublunatum (assembly GCA_013623665.1). Taxonomy (NCBI): domain Eukaryota; kingdom Fungi; phylum Ascomycota; class Sordariomycetes; order Hypocreales; family Nectriaceae; genus Fusarium; species Fusarium sublunatum. The sequence goes on along the minus strand of JABFFF010000446.1, from coordinate 7,961 downwards.
AAACGACTGCAAGGCCGAAGCCGAGAGGTATCGGAACGGAAACAGGTGGGCGACGCCGAAACGGTGGTCAACGCGCCTCCGCGAAGCAACTATACCAGTCCACAGGAAGTCTAATGGGTTTTTTTCTTTAACAAGGGAATTATCGTCGCCCGCGGCAGAACCGTGCGCCGGAGCAAATCACAGACGAAAATACATCATCATCATATTACTACTACTATATCAACTATTATAAGAAAGAACAAGAAGAACAAGACCAAGAGCAAGATGCCAACGAGGCCGACCACGATATGCCCAGAGCTATATCACCTCAACAGAAACGCACAGCTCACTTGGATATTCGAAAGAGGAGGAAAAAGACTCCTCGACTCGAGGGACGCCGATCCCGACACCCACGCCCAGCAGGACCACAACATGTGGTTCACACGCCCCGAACGACCGATACGAATGCACGCCAGTCTAAAAGCGAGCTTCGAAGCTCTGTACAGCCTGACGAAGCGTACCGTTGCGCGCATGTTTAGGGAGTGAAGGCAGAGCTGTGGCACAGATTATTATATTTAGGTAAAAACCCTCCCGCATCATTAACAGGGGGGACGGAACATCGCTGGATTGCGATGAGGGCCCTAGGCACAGGGCTCATTTATATAATCCATTGGATATTCGGGAAGAGTAGGATTATGAGTAGGCAAGGAGACGAATGAAGGACAATTGCGTGGGTGGCTGTCTTGAGACAGGAGCATGTAAGCATATATATGGAACAAAAATACTTCTACGGGAGTCTTGGTCATGGGTAGGAAATATCATCGTACTTTGCTTTTTTCGGGTTACCTAACCTACCAAGATCTACAGTTCAAAGCGAAGCCAAAAGCTCTCCTGATCCTCATGGACCTCCTTATCACCTCGACCCTTGGGGAGGCCTCATGAAAGCATAAAAAGTAATTCAGTTATCATCATCTGCTTAACTTTTCTGTTCGCTTTGGCGATTTCTTCGCTCGCTTCATGGCACAAACCCCCTTTTCCCTTTTTCGTTCGTCCACAACTACCAAGCTGAGCGAGCATTTCTAAATGCCGGGACAAAGCAAGCATCCCCACCCTTTTCCCCATGGTTGAGAAAAGTGTTGTCAAAAAACATCAATCGCATTTCTCAAGTGGGAGGAAAACAAGCAACGATTTGATGTTGGGTGTGCCACAGTCGAAACTTATCTAGCACTCCGAATCATCCGAATCGTAGATGTTGGTTCGATTCTGCTTGTCGATAGCAGAATCGAACTTCTGGCGATCAGCCGCCCAATTGGCCATCGACGCTGGCTGTTGTTTCTGGATACGAAGCTGCGTTTGCGATTCAGTCAGTATGCCTTCTTACTAACAAACAAGCCAAGCTTACCTCGCTGGCCTTCGGCCACTTGCTGCCGCCTCGAGACTCTGGCTCCTTCGTAAAGGGTATATTAGTCCAATCTCCTCCGACGTTGGGGTCGTTGTAGTCGTTTTCGTCGGTTGTCGACAAAGCAGAAGCTGAACTCGAAGCGACAGTCGGGTTTTTGACAGCCTTGTGCTTCTGGCCCTTAGGATCCCAAGCATTGTACGTTACTTGGCGAGAAGCGGTGGCGTTTTCTTGATCTTTGCGCAGAGTAGTAGCTGTGGAGATGCTTCCCGTGGTACTTTCGTTTTCAGTGCTTCGCTGATACTGGAGCTTGGGCTTCGACATGCCTGAAGATGAAGTAGGCACCCGGCCTCTGAGATGAGGTGGGAGCTGCTTGGCCGTGTGATGATTGTTTACTTGGGGCTGTTGGGTCTGCCCCTGTGAAGTCTCCGAGACCGCGTCGTTGTCCATTGTCATCTTCTTCATTCGGCCAACTAGATGGGGAGGTACCGATTGGGTGACACGGCTAGACGTTGTCGACATGTGGTCGTTGACAACACTGGATGTCTCCGAAGCCATATGTCTGCTTGTAGGTGCAGTAGACTGGGCAGAACCGCCAACAACTGCGGTAAATGCTCGTGCGATCAGGTCACTTGTTTCGAGGCCCAGGGCTTCGGGTCCAGTGATTGGAGCCTGTATCGCGTCAGCAACTATTACCAACTCCTCGTGGCTCTGCTTCCTACCTTTGGCACGTCTTCGTGGTCGAAAAAGTCCTCGTTGGTAAAAGTCTTGTGCCATTTCTCTTCGGTCTGCTCCTCCACCGAGACATGGCCCGATCCGAGTGGGATAGGGACAACATTAAATTCTTGAGTCTCGGACCATGCAATGCATTGTTTGCAGTACTGCAACTTGTCAGTAAGGATCTGGCTTATCGTTGTAGGAACCTACCCAGTCCTCATTCTTCCGAGATCTCGCGGAATACTCGTAGAGAGATTTGACCAGACCGCACTGATCACATTTACGTTCATTTGTGCACTGTGAAGTGTGCTCCTTGCATATCATGCCCGAGTTTGCAGCATCAACCGAGCTGCGGGTGTTGAGCTTTCCTCTGACCCTATCCTGCTGTGCCTTCGAGAACTCGGAAAGGTATTTCCATTCGCCGCCGACTTGGCAACGGAACCTGGAGAAGTCAGTCGACTCACCTGCAAGGCATCTCAAATGTAGAGCATACTCACTTGCTAGGTACCGCTGTAGTAGCTTCGCTGTAAAATGAAGTGGTCAGCTTCTCCCTGTGTTGCAGTTGGTGTGTTTACTCACGGCTGACTGCCCCCTTTGGCCTTTCTCGGCATTGCGATCACGTCCTCGCGATTCGTGCTTAAATCTGAAATTTGGCAAGCAACAACTGTGCTCAACGCCACAGTGTTGTAGATTCGAGGAGGGAAGGCAAAGCCGAAGTGGAAGGCGACAGCTGTAGGTTGGTGAAGGTTGGTGAACGCGGTGATAACCCTGGAGGCTCGGGGTGCGCGTCCTAGGCAAGGTCTTCGAGAATGATGAAATTCGAATGCGATAAGTGTGACTCCAGCTTCTTTTACCTTGCACTCGTGGCCAAGGGAGGAGAGTGTGCGAGTGATTGACAAAGGGGCGGCGAGGAGAGGCTGCTTTGCTGCGCGAGCTCTTGATGTGGAAGAGACGAGGTGAGAGCCAGCCAAAATACAACAATGCTAGAAGATGATGGAAGAGAATAGTTGTGGATAAGGGGAAATTTCAGATAGAAATGGAGAGTAAAGGAAGGAGTTTGAGTGGGTGAGCTCTTGCCTTCTGCCTCGGGACAGGCGGTGCCAATCACTCAGCAGAACCAGCAAAAGCTTCTTATGGTGAATAATACAAACCTATTGGCAGGAGTAATCTTGTTGTATGAGATTTTGTTTCGGATCGAAGGATTTGAATCCGATGATGTTGAGTGTTGAAGGGGAGGAAAGGAAGTCAGCTCAGTTAGGGGGTTGTTTGTAGCCTCTCCAATGGCCGTGATTCATTGTCACCAACAAATAATGCATGCAGTTTGTGTTTACAAAGAGGGTCCGTTTGCTCCTTATTGCTTTGTTTAATGTGCTATAGGTCAATAAGATACATTCAGACTGTGCTTGCCCGACGGGTCACTGCTTGCCAGCTGCATCTAGGTACTCTCTACATCCGATAACTTGATACCTTAGAGGTAGTACCCCGTGTGGTAGAGTCTGCCCGGCAAGGACAAACCTAAACCGTGTTATCAGATTCAGTTTACTGGTGTAGGTGCATGACATGTTCGTTATGGGCAGAACCACACTACCTACTTACTAGGTATTCAAGATAATACTGACGGTGCTAGGAGGAGAATGGTTTTCAGGGCAAGCACATTAATCAAGGGCAGCTACAGCAGTAAATCTCAATATGACGTGGATTTGATTTGTTTCTAACGTTGTTGGTTTGATATCATATATGCATCATTCCGTTGCTATTGACTCCTAAGTGCTCTTTGCTTGCCAAAAGTGTTTGCACATATTCATATCTGGCGTCCACAATTCAATCATACTAAGTTTATGGCAGAGAAGGTTCAATACAGACCCAAAACCTGTTCTTGTTACAGTCTTGGACCGCTGTCAAGAATTTGTGCTTGCAGTATATCTGAGCTCGGGGTAATCCTATGTGTTCAACGTGATGCCCACACAAACATCATTCTACAGCGTAAGAACTTTCATCCGAACCCAGTCATATATCTCACATCTGGCAAGTTCCGATCTAAGGCAAGACAGACATCTGCCAAGTAGCTGTCACGCAGGCATCGTGACAACACGAGACTCGCTTGACAACTATACTTCACCGCCCTCTACCCTAGAGAAAAGCGAACGAGGTGTTCACCGCTCAAAGGAACCGTACATAGCGTCAGGCTAGCTCTGCACAAACCCCAGACGACCATCTGGCATCCATGGCACGGCATGGCATGGCATGCTCATCAGCTTGGACCGTCTGTGGATTCGATTCTGTCGATTCTGTCGATGCGATGCGATGGCTGGGTCTACCGAAGCGAGTGTACCGCGCTTATGGTACGGCTGGGCTGGCTTCAATTCGGGATCCGAGCGCGCTCGTACTCGCTGCAGGGCTGCGAGACATAGCAGAGTACGATGTTCTCACCCGGCATCTATTCGCAGAATAAATTCTGCATCTACCCTGCGCCTCTCAACAAACCATGGGCGTTTGTCCCACTGCTCGGCGGGCAGAGTCTGCGAGTGACCGCCTCAGCCGACAAGCAAGCATCAGTTTTTTTTCTCTCTCTTTACGATACATGCTGGGGTCACGCCATGTTGCTGCAGTGATGTCGATGTAGACGTGTCAAGCCGCTGGATATCGGTTGACTATTCGCTGCTAACGGCTTGTCTACGGACAGGTATCCATCGCCAACTCGAGCTTGGCGAGCGGCCCACGCCTTCATCCACCGTCAGTCTGCCAGCATGATGCTGGCTGCTACAGAGTTACGACAAGGTCAAGATCTAAGCCGCAACGAGATTCCATTGATCAAGAAAGGTTGCAGGTCGCCCAGATTCAGGACCTACCCATGTGCAGGATGTGCTCGTTTGGGCCACAAGATCTGGGGTAGGCAACCTTTTGACTCGCGCTTCTGCAAGCCGCAACACCGGGCCAAAGCTAGACGTCCAAAACGGCGTGACAAGCTCACCTGCTACGTATCAGAAATGCCGAATGCTGACGTTGGGCATGAAACAAGACCGGTAGGAATTGACCTCCGAGGTACAGATTACAGAGCAGGCCGATGCTCTTTGAAGAGAATATGCCCGCTCGAGATAGATTCCTGGTCCTTGAATCCGTGCCCCATGATGAACCTCAACATCTCTCCACCAAGCACGGTTGCGAGGGGAATCACTGGATGTCCGCTTTCGAACATAACAAAACAAAATAGATCGACGCAACGCGCTGTCGTGTCTACAGTACAAAGTCATGGATTAATGACTTCACTATGAATGATGGTGCCGTGATACATGACCCAAGCGGGCTAGGATCGACCAGAGGCACCGTACTGTAGCTCTCGATACTTCAGGTGAACAGACATTGCCACTTCCACGCAAAGCAAAGCCTGCGGACGGAAGTGTTAGCTCAGGTCCCGGTTGGTAGATCATGGTAAGCTCGGCCATAGTTTCTCCCAAGACACACGGCGCAACAACGAAGTGGACATGGGCCAGAGTCCGGTCTTTCTTCAACCGACACGAGAAGTTTAAAAGACATTTTCAAACACCGGAACCGTTGCTAGATTCTAGGCACTATCCGAGAGTCTTGTCTTCCCACTCCCGAGAGGACTGCCGATCAATAAACTCAATGAACGGTTTTATTCTCTGAGAGACTGAGTTTACAGTGCTGTACTTTACTGTTGGTCTCGACGCTAACCAAAATCCAACGCTTGAGGCGCACAGTGGAGCCAGACGGGGCGTCCCATCGGGAAGAACCCTTTGGCGGCTGCACTCCACAAATGTCAACTGAAGAAAGTTAGTGACCGAGACTGGCTAGCTAGGTAGGCCTCTAGAAGCGAGGTGGCAGGAAAAAAAGTGAGGCAATGCATTGCAGTGCAGGTTAAACGAGGGCTGGCAATGGCGCAGACTCAATCGAGATCTCGCATGGAAGCCAATTACGCTGATGCAAGGGCAGGGCAGTCAAGACAAGCAACACGATGTGATGCCATACGATACAATACAACACAGCAGCTCAGAAAACCTGCACGGCAGACAATGACAGAGATGATGTGAGCCCAGCCCCCCGGATCATCTCCAGTCCAATGGCACACCTAATGACGACAACGTTGGAGCTACTGTATGACGATCCAGGCACACACTTCCAGACACGGCACGGCGCGTTACGTTATGTCCAGGCACAACACGAGCGAGAAACTGCACTGTATTGGCATATTGGCATATTGCGCGCAAGATATCGGACGGAATGAGGTCTTCCGACGAAAGATAGCTTCTCGTTTCAAGGAATTGGTTCCTCCATTGCCATTTCCCGCCAGCCTCCATCTGTGCGTGCCGAGTTTGAGCGGCTATGTCTATCATGCACCGAATCGTCCGCAGGGTCTTGGTCCGTTGAATGCGCAAAAATAATCCCTTCAGCCACAACCAAAAAGTCCCTAAATGTCGGCTAGGAGTGCGTGAACGGGCCTGCAAGAGGTCTTGCCCGCGCGGACTTGCTCGCATCATCATCTGTGCATCTCGTCGCTTCAGTGACAAACGTGTCGCGCAGGGAGCTCCTGGACAAAGCCTGGGACCGACAGCGCATCTCTTGCTTGCTTAGGCCGCGAGGCGACGTAAGAGCGCCAACTCTGCTGGTGAGTTTTACTGGGCCGCGGCCTGCAGGGACTTCTCAAAACCCCGCCTGGTTCCCTCAGACAAGTCTTGGGACCCGACCCTTATCTGCCCAGCCTTCGTCAGCGGCTGCATGAGGCAGCTCTTGAGGAGCCGCCGCGTTTCATGCTGGAATCCTGCCAGGATCGATAGAGACAATTCGAAGGGAGGCATCCGGCGCCTGAAGGTAATTACGCAGCAAAAGCAACGAAGAGGGGAATTGGAGGGAGGGGGAGGGACAGACAACCACAAACGACGGCTTCTGCGAGATGGATCGACGCCTAGGTCGTCCGTTCCGTTGGGGCTTCTGAGCCGGCCAGGATTGCTTTGCTTCGAGAAGCTCTGCTAGATTTCCCCCGACACCGGCCAACCCGGGAATGCTACGGTACGGTATCGTTGTGGACAGGCTCGCCTGTCGTTCTGTCGCAGGCAATCTCCGTTCCCCAGGAGTCGTCCTTTGCACTGGGTCGATCCTGCAGCATCGTGACAGGCGAGTCAAGGATCGGGAAACGTGCCCCGAGTAGCAATGCACAGCATCGTGAACTCTCCACGACCTGGGCTGGGCTTGTCGAGGAGCAGACGAACCCAGGGGGTTTCAAGTGAGAGCTGCAGTGTACCTGAATGTTTGGTACCTGCAGCAGCCTCTGGAAAGTACCGAATGGAAGCCCACCCACATTTAGGCATGAAAACGTTTAGTAATTAACGACAAGAGTGAAATTGACGGGCGTCGAGTCACGGTCCGGCGGTTGGCCCCTGGCAGCGGCCCCACACCCCGGACGTTGGCTCGAGGACCGGTGGATTGGTGCTCTCAGAAAAGCAGCAACTCGAGATTTGGCTATCAAAGGATCAATCTCGCATGGATCAGAGATTTTAGACCAAGCCAACGCTTGCAGACCCTTGATTGAACTTTCAGGGTATGCTTTGTGCATCCCTATGGCATACCTGCTCAGCGATTGGAGCATAGAAAACGAGCATTATTCGTGCTTGGAAAAAGCAACTCAACGGCCGGGAAAGATAGAGCAAGATCCTGTGGCGCATTATGCCTAATTATGCCCTGAATGGCGTTGCATAATCCCGCACTATCCACGGCCTCTCACACGTGTGGGACAAGGGTTCGCACGTTTCGGAAAAAGCTCTTCCCTGGCATCCATCACAAAAGCCTTCAAATCAGCTTGTGACAGCTGAAGATGTATGTGATTGCTACTTATCCTCGAGCGTGTTTCGTC
>JABFFF010000444.1:0-36190 GCA_013623665.1 Fusarium sublunatum | reverse complement strand
GCTTATCGTGTACGTTACTATAGTAAGCAAATAGAACCTCTGATTGGCTTCTGTAATGGTACATGGCTGTTATCCTTCAAGTGAGTGCTTGATTATCTAGGCCTTTCAGAAAATAGCCTAAAAGGGTCTCGGTATAGGGGATAAACAATATAATCAGTGTAACGTGTTTGCCAGGCATATCAGCGCTATTAATATGCTGTGGAAATAATGTTGTCCCTAAAAAGACTGCGAATGCCATCAAATGCTTCTTCCAGAAAGATCGCCAATGGATGTTTCTCACTGATCATGGTGACGGACCATTGATAGGTGCGGGAATGTTGCTTACCATCCAACAGAAATTAATTGTCAAATAATATGATAAAAAACCTTCGGATATGACTTCTTTGAGTGATTAACCGCAACTGTCCATTCTGGGATACAAGCCGAGACTATGACCGATCATAGCCGTTGATAATGCACCAATGATAAACACTGGGAATTTAATTCCGGCCTTCGTCGCGGAAATGCCTACTGTGACTACATAGGATTGATATGCTTTTCCGCATTGTTTATTAGTTTATCCCTTTACTCGGAAGGTTACTTTCCAGGTTGAAGGGAAGCCTTTCCCTTTTCTGTTTGATTGCATATCTAGCCCAAGGGCGGAATGGGAATAACTTCAAACATGACTTTTATCACCACGTGCTAGGAAATAACGTGATGTAGCTTGATCAGACTTCTGTTTGTGAGTTTTTACTCTCCCTGTCGTCATACTCTCAAGATACTTTGTTTTCCTTCAGTCCTTTGTCCATGATACCATTAAAACTAACGAGAAAGATGCCAGGATTGCTCATTATACTCTGTCATGCCGGTGCATCCGGCCAAGACACAGTTATGAGGGAGTGACCAAAGTCTTGGCTGTAGTTAAGCGTATAACGGACTCAGGGTCTACACCACTTGAAAAATCTCCATTGTAACACAAAACTTCAAAGGTGCTCACCGCATGACCAAGAGCCAAGAAAATCACTGTCAATGCTTGATTCCGCTCAGTGCAGGCCCTTCAGCTGAGACAAAGTCCAACGTCGTAAAGTCGCTGTCTTGTCGCCACTGGTGGATATACCTGTCAGGGCGGACTTCTGTCTTCCGAATATCTCAAAGTAGAAGCTGTATATAAGACCACCAATCAATACCATACACAACCTCCAAGTGCTTACTGCATGTGGTAGGCTGTTAACTTCCGGGGAAAAGCGCACCAATAAGATGTGTGGGGAACATCCGTTATCTTAACAACTCTATTAAGCTTAATTATAACATTTAGATTAAAGAAATGTCTATATAAACGTCCTTGGAAGACCTTAATCCCGCTATTAAGACCGTGACAACATTGAAACACAAAGCTACAGTCCCAGCATCCAACGACTACAACCATCATGCTTGCCAACATCGCTATCACTTTCTTGGCTGCCCTCCCCTCCGCCTTGGCCTGTCTTGGCTACGAGGGCGGAGTTCCCAAGCCTACATCGACAAAGAAGATCTCCTCGCCCATCTACGTCAGGGCCGGAGAGGTCTTTGATGCTGGTTGGGCCAAGTATGACCGAAGCCCTAGCACATGCAATGGCCAGGTCGAAGGTGGTGAGAAGGACACTGCATTTGTTGTCGAGCGAGGTGGTACTTTGAGAAACGTTATCATCGGTAAGACAGTCGGAGAGGGAGTCTACTGCAAGGGTGGCGGCTGCAACCTTGAGTTCATCTGGTTCGAGGATGTCTGCGAGGACGCCATCTCTATCGTAAGTGTTCTAGCCTATAGCCACAGTCAAGAATGTTGATTGACGATTTGTGCAGAAAGAAGACAGGCCTGGCGACGTTACGTGGATCGTTGGTGGCGGTGCCTACCATGCATCCGACAAGGTCATCCAGCACAACGGATGCGGAAAGGTCAACGTATGTATATGCGCTAACTTTTACTTGTTCTATCGCTGATCACTTTGCAGATTATCAACTTCTATGCTGAAAATTATGGCAAGGTCTACCGCTCTTGCGGTACTGTAAGTGTTCCCACTTCACTTGAATCTCACATGTAGCATTGCTGACACCCAGAAGTGCCAGAAGTGCGCCCGAGAGGTCTATGTCGAGGGTGTTACTGCTCGCAAGGGTGGTGAGGTTGTTGGAATCACCAAGGCCAACGGCGACAAAGCCACCCTCAAGAATGTCTGCACCGACGCCAAGACCCCCTGCCAGAACTACAACGGCCCTGGACAGAAGGACGGTCCCTGCTAGATACAGACTGAAATCTTTCGAGGCCAAACCCTTGTTTGTTATCCTAGGGGTGTTTGACAGCCTCTGAGCTCTCATTTTCTAACAAACCTGGGTCGACCCCAACGAGGTGGACGAGGCGGAAAGACAATCCTTTAAAATCGATAATACGTCTTCGCCTGTCCATGTCACATATTACACGGGCTCCAACTACGGGCTTAGAGACAATGGACAGGCGGTAGTGTGTCAGCGAAGTTTAAGCAGCTAGTAACATGTACATAAAACCTAGCAAAGAATGTATATACCGAATGCTGGTACGAATCTGATCCGTGTATGAGTTTACTATTCAAGTCTCGAGAGCTGGTGTGGCCAGTCTAGATACTGGAGCAGATGGTGAAATGTGTCCTAGCGTTCTTTACTCATCACTCACGTTATTGGCATCCTATGGCTCCCAAGTATTTTTTTGAACAATTACTGATCCATTAACATATCACTTTGCCTTCAGGCGCGCTGGCAGATCAGGGTGGTGCCCGAGAAATAGAACAATGAAATCAGATAGTAATTGGTGTTTGTCATTATATTGACACTTGTAATACATAAAGTTCTATTTATACCTCAACCAAACACTTTTAAATGTCTTTTCTTTTCTATACCTTTTGTCATACTCACTTAACGTCTTGGTATCTGTCGGCGTATCTCGGGCCAAGCTTGGCCGAGCAGGGGTTCCCTTGTACAATGCTCGCCTCATAAAAGGAGCTCGGATTACCCACAACCTAGAATAATCCAATCAAAACTCTCTAAAAAGCCTCATTCTGATGCTGAATTGGGTATAGTATAGCTGATTGTTACAGTATATATTGTAAGAGTGGCTAATAAAGAACCTATCGCTGTTGTCTCTCATCTAACGTCCCAGGTTTGTTCCCAATACGAGCACTATGATCACCCTTGTCTCACTTGAACAGGCACCTTACATCCAAGTTCGTATCTTTGACCCTGTATCTATGGCTTTCGTTTTAGGGTCTGACAGTATCTCAATGGCTATGATCGCTTGCCGGTACTTGGAGACGTCAATGCTATATATACTGACGACAGGGGCCAGCTTCTTACTTGGGCAAAGAACAAAGTTCATGGAAGCATAATGCAAGGGCCATGGCCGGTGATCCATCTTCACAAGGTCACACCCCACAGCTACACACTAGTAAGTAATATGGAAACAGTTCCAGCACTCAACCATGATCAACGGACTTTATATACACAACCACGAAAATACGATTTCTTGTATGTGTCTTTTATAGCAGACGAGACCCGCATTGACAAGTTATCAGAGCCGACCTTGGCATACCTGATTGATAAAGAACCGAAGAAGCCCGAACTTCACAGCCAGGAACATCCATAGCTATTGACAATTCAAGAGAGTTGATCTTTAATTTCAAAGCATCTGTTGTAGCCTAAAATCTCCATTCTTTGACACTTCCGCGGGTCTGGCAGGCACAGATTATTCTTCCTTCAAGGATATTCTTTAGCATACAACGATGAACTTATTCCCGTCTTAAATACCAGCATTCTCGTAAAAGAAAATTATAAACAAGGATACTACTCGTGATCAGAGGTCAGGATCCGCGGACAAGGCGCTAGGAAACTTGATACTATAATAATAACAAATCTACGGTGACGTAATAATTTGAAAATTTACTCCTTTTCTATCGTATAGAATCTAATTAGCCTTGTTAGCGCCTTATCAGGCTGTGTAAGTGGATACTGTATTCTTCATGCAGTTATTAAAAAAACTGCTTCAAGGATCGTCCACTCCACCAGACGAGTGAAGCGTTTCATATTGGTGCAATTGACTTGGCGCACAAATCCACCGAAGACATCCGGGGGGCCGTGCTCGTTTTCTGGAAGCATTCGGACTGGGTTGGGGACGGGATCGCCAAGCTAGCCAAGGTGCTGTCTTCATGGTTGAAGTTCGTATCAATCGTAAATTTATAAGGCATAAAGGAGAATGTCTTGGCAACTAGTGGATAGGAGATGACCATCTATCGTCTATAAGATGGTGTCCATTGCGTCTTCTGTTATCACTCTCAGTCTCGCTACGTTTGAGCCTTCTACTCTCTTTGTTTGGTATACTTACACCAAAATGCTCCCCCACACACTCGTCACTCTAGGGCTCGCAGCTGTGTCCTTGGCTACTCCTACAGCCCGTGCCAGCGGCGTTTGTACAGACCCCGTTGTCCGCAAAGAATGGCGAGAGCTCACCAGCGACGAGCGGGCTGAGTACATCCGCGCCGCTGTGTGCATCCGCAATTTGCCCAAGCAAAAGTACCCTTTCATGGACGCCGTCACAACCCGCATGGACGACCTTGTCTACACCCACTTTTCACTCAACGACAGAATCCATTTCGTCGCCAACTTCCTCCCCTGGCACCGCTGGTTCGTGCAATTACACGAGAACCTACTACGCGACGAGTGTGATTTCAAGGGCGTAATGCCGTACTGGGACTGGACCATCGACGCTGACAAGAAGGACGTGCCCAACTCTCCAATCTTTGACCCCAAGACCGGTTTCGGCGGCACCGGCAAGCTCACTGGCAGCAAGGTTCCTGGGTTTGAGCTTTGCGTCGTCGATGGACCTTTTGCCAACACCAATTTGACCTTGGGTATGGGATGGCCAGACGTCAACGTACACGGCGACCGCGAGCACTGCTTCGTTCGCGAGTTCAACAATGCTTCGGGCAAAAAAGACGCATACAACGTTTCCCTCCCCGGCGACATGCAGGCCTCGGCATACAATTCCAAGGTCATGAAGACCATTTATGCCTTCGACAACTACCACGATATGTCCGGCATGCTTGAGGGTCTGCCTCATGCCCAGAGTATGTCCCCTTATGGCCCTTTCTTGCTTGTGTCTGATATGCTAACACATGACAAGTCCACAGTGCCATCTTTGGTGACATGGGCCCGGCCACTTCCCCCAACGAGCCTCTCTTTATGCTGCACCATGCCAACGTTGACCGTGTATGGCACAATGTAAGTTTTCCCTTCCTTTGGGCTTTTGTAAACGCACGATTACTAACTGCTACCGTAGTGGCAAGGCCGCAACAACACCCGCTTGAATGATTACACCGGCTACAATGATCAGAACAATGCTGTCGAGGCCAAGATCACTGATTCCATGCCTGTTCTGCGCCTTACTGATACCGAGCCTATTGTCAAGGATTATATGGACACTCAAGCTGGCCCTCTGTGCTATACTTACTCGTCCAACGTCTAAGATGCCGCTGCTGAGTGTGTGTGTTCATGTGAAGGAGTATGCGGTGCGGGCTTGGACACGATAGTCACTTGTTCCACAATCGCTCTTAACTTTCTGTGTATAGACTACCTATATCAAGGCATATGGCTATCTTAATATTTATAAACTTTCTTCACGAACAAAACTGTGCTACTTATTCCTGACCTACCAGGAGTATAACCTTTTTGTTTATGATTCAGGATAGGTAGGCGAGAGGATATTGCAGTAGTAGAGAACACAAGTCGCGATGCGCAGATAAATCCCATGACCAGTTTCTAATAATCATTGCACCTTAAATAGGAAAGTTCATGTATATCAGATATGTTCCTGCGCGTTGAAGAAACAGTCCTGATGTCTACCATCGTACCGAGACTGCTAAGTCCTCCTATCTTGGGATAATTTTGCCGCTTGTCGAGGGATTGAAATGTCAATTATCAAGTAGCATTCGTCTCAGGCTTGATCTCGCATACTTTAGTCGCACCCACTGACATGTCTTCAATGCTAAAAGTCGTCCTCCAACGAACCATACCATTGTACAACAAAACTCCCCGACATTCCGAAGCGACCATGAAAGCCTACAGATTGGTTCTGTAATTTTAGAATCGCCGAGACGTCCTTTGACGCGTGTGGGTGTCCGCTATTCCGATCCTACCTGGCCACGTGTACAGGCCTTCGAGAGTTAAACAATACGAGCATGGAACAGGCGGGAGATCGGCGGATTTTCGGCGTAAGCAATTCTGCTGTTCTTTGGAGCTCCCCAGACAAATCGAATAAAGACCAAGACTGAACCTGATGGGAGATCGACAGACTTCGGTGTAAGTCAGTCTCGTGTATCCCCCCCTCGGACGACGCCAACCTCACCAATAGAATCAGCACCCGTTCTTCAAGACCAAGGCTCATCACCCCCCCGGAAGATGTGGATTTGCCTCCAACTTTTAGTGTCATCAAGTTTTCAAGATTCTTAGATGGCAAACAAGTGCAATCTGTCTAGTCCTTCACCGATGTTCCGGCCTTAATACGGTATATCAGCTCAATGCAACGGGGCTGCGGGTCCGATTTCAGTGCAAAATCTGTGTTATACCGTTCTGCAAGGAGCATTGGTTGAATTGCTATTATTCATAGTAAAATCGGATCCGCAGCCTCGCCTCTTGACGCAGCTAATTAATTATTTCCGGTTATTCCGGCCCATCTTGGCATTGACCACGGTCCGGGACGTCATCCAGTTCTCCTAGTCGTGCCAAGTTTTGTGAGATAACACGAAATTCATCATCCTACCCTATGCCTCCGAAGAAGCTGAATTCTCTCGATCCTTTGACTCAAGAATCAAGTCGATCTCGGAAGTCTTACAACTGCGGCACCGATGAATTTAGCTGACTCCAGAGAGTCATCCTCGGGATGTTGCAGTGGTTTTCTTAAAACGGAACTGATATGCAAAGTCCAGTCATGCGACATCGTGACAAGGGTGCTGGGAGCTTTTTACCGAGCACAAATATAACCCTTGCTCAAGACGCGGTTCAGCTTTCGGCTCATCTAGACGACACGGGATATCTAGGCTCAACAGCAACGCACCTTGAATGCTTAATTCTCGGCGTTAGCATATATTATCATGTCCTTTCATCACACCCTCACCGAGCGTTGCAGACAGACGTTTCAAGATGCTATGCGTTGAGGACGGATACCTGTGGGGGGCCCCTACTAGAGATCGGCATCAGCCTTTTGTGTGGAGTGCCGAAGCTCGGTTACGTGGAGCCTGGGGCAAGCCTTCAGCCTCGAGCTGTTTATAGACCCCCACAAGGATGAGGTAGATCAAGCTACCGGTTGTTGTTGCGGAACCGTTATTATGTTTCCGTGAGCTAAGCAGGGAATACATAGTGACTTATATATGAGTCCTACTGACTCTCCCACATTAGCTCTTGTGTCTGAGTTTACGTCATATTCTCAGTTCTTATTCGATCAAGCACGCACTAGCTGTTCTTCGCAACCAATTGCTATCATGGCGGAAGTTACCATTACTGGATCTGAAGGGAGGAAGATCACCCGTATGTTTCTCCATGCTCACCCACCTCTTCTCACCCTGTCTTTCCATGAGTATTGACATGTATTCCCATAGTTCCAACCGGACTCTTCATCGACAACAAATTCGTGTCAGCCGCCGAGGGCAAAACAGTCAAGACCGAAAACCCGACGACTGGAGATGTAATTGGCGCAGTTTCAGCTGCACAGTCGTCCGATGTTGATCGTGCTGTTGAATCCTCTCGAAATGCCTTAAAATCTTGGAAGACTACCAAACCACAGCAGCGAAGACAGTTGCTTCACAAGCTAGCGGACCTCATCGACCAAAACACGCACGAGTTCGCCTCGATCGAAGCTGTCGATGCCGGCATACTATATAACATGTCGCTCGGCCTGAGCATTCCTCAAGCTATCGAGACATGCCGCTACTTCGCTGGATGGGCCGACAAGCTTGATGGAGACTCGGTCGGCTTTGAACAGGGACTTGCTTACACAAAACGAGAACCAATTGGAGTTTGTGCAGCTGTCATCCCTTGGAACACGCCTCTGTGAGTATTCTTACAAACAAGCCACCTATTCCTGCGCTAACCATGTCACCCTCCATTAGAATGATTACCATTTGGAAACTTGCACCCGCTTTGGCAGCCGGAAACACCCTGATCATCAAAACACCCGAGCTTGCCCCCTTGTACGGACAGAAGTTGGCTCAACTCATCGTTGAAGCTGGATTCCCACCTGGTGTTGTAAATATCCTATGCGGTCTAGGACACGTTGCTGGTCAAGCTTTGGCAGACCACTCGGAGGTCCGTAAGCTTTCCTTCACCGGTAGCGTCAATGTCGGACGGACAGTTCTTGCAAGTTCGGCCAAATCCAACCTCAAGAGAGTCACCCTGGAATTGGGCGGCAAGGGACCGACTCTGGTGTTTGCTGACGCTGACTGGGAAAACGCTCTCATGTGGGCAACGATGGGAATAACCATGCACAACGGACAAGTCTGTGCCGCTGGTAGTAGGATTTATGTCCAGGAAGAGATATATGACCGCTTTATCGCTGAGTTCTCGGCACGAACCAAGGATGCAGTCTTGGGTGATCCGCTCCTCAAAGAGACGATCAAAGGGCCCGTCATTAGCGCAACGCAAAAGGAGCGGATCTTGGGTTATTTAGCCAAGGCCAAGAGCGAAGGAACCGAGCTGCTTCATGGAGGTCACCAAGAGGGCACGTCCAAGGAGCATGGTCTTTTTGTGCCAAATACTGCCTTTGTCAACGTTTCACCAGAGGCAACCGTTATGAAAGAAGAGGTTTTTGGCCCAGTTGCAAGCATTGCAAAGTTCAAAACCGAAGAGCAAGCTATCAGTCTGGCGAATGAGAGCTCTTATGGTTTGGCAGCTGCTGTTTTCACCAATGATATCAACAAGGCGGTTAGAGTGTCTGGGGAGGTCGAATGCGGCTTCGTCACCATCAACGCATGGGGCAGTGTAGACGCCAATATTCCTTTTGGAGGCATCAAGCAGAGTGGTTTTGGAAGGGAGAACGGCCATGACGCATTGAACGACTGGACTCAGACCAAGTGCGTCAAGATTAATGTACTAAAGTCCTAGTTTGGGAGGAGAGCAAGAGCCTAGTGGGAGATACTTCTTGGAACAGAGCATGGGTGAGTTTATGCAGTCGTAATAAGTCACACCTGAAAATACTATCCTTAGTCAAGTTGAACCTCTCCTACGAAACACGATGCAATTTCCTTCCTTATTTTCAACATTCAAGATGTAAAAGATTAAGGGGGGGGAAACTATAGATAATTGTTTGAGATGAATATTTCACATATAGTGCCTGAGTATCTTCTTCAGATGCCGCGATATCATATTGCCAGCTTTGGGTTGATCGCAAAAGCGAGATACAAAGGTCTTCTGACAGTTTGG
This sequence comes from Fusarium sublunatum, assembly GCA_013623665.1. Taxonomy (NCBI): domain Eukaryota; kingdom Fungi; phylum Ascomycota; class Sordariomycetes; order Hypocreales; family Nectriaceae; genus Fusarium; species Fusarium sublunatum. The sequence continues at coordinate 26,743 of JABFFF010000444.1, read as the reverse complement.
AAGGAGCACCTAATTTGTATTTTGGAGAGTCCTATAGGGGCGAGATAACTCTGTGGTAGGCTAGAGATTCCAACTGGAGGCGTAGGAGGGCTAGGGTTCGGCTTGGCGATTGTGTTCCGGCGTGATTTACCGTTGCTGGAATATTCAGAAAACTGCCTAGTCCTCTCAAGAGGTAGATGGCAATCACTACAAACACTGACACCGAGACGCAATAGGAAAGATTCATATGCTTCAAAAACAGCTCCCTTAATTTATTCAACATAACAACTCACAACTAAGCTTAAAGGTTAATACCATATAAACAACTACTGACGATAGAAAGTCCCTTCGCAGGGATTCACACGCCCTCTTCACTTTCCTCCGTTCCATCGACATAGATCAAGATGGCCGCTTGAAATGTGGCTTCAGATCTCCCCAGCTGTGTTGGTTATACTCTGGCTGAACCTTTTGACACGTCCTCAATCCCCACTCAGTGATGCCAAGCATCAGACTACTCTCAAACATAAAGGCCATACTTCCCTCTCCAACCTTTTGGGGCTTTAGTTCCATATTACTAGCTTTCTCAAAAGCTTCGGCATCGGGTCCATGAGCTGACATGACGTTATGGAGACTGGCTCCGGCAGGCTGAAAGCCACCGCCTATCTTGGCATCATGCTGTCCGCATATCAAGCCCATGAACTCTGACATTGTGTTGCGATGAAACCAGGGCGGGCGGAAGGTATCTTCCTGGACAAGCCAGCGTGGTGGGAAGATGACAAAGTCAGCAATGGCCGTGCCTGGATGATCCGATGGACCAGTAAGGACAGTGAAGATGGATGGATCTGGGTGATCAAATGAAACACTGCCGATCACCGAGAATCGACCCAGGTCGTATTTGTAAGGATAGACTATCCACGCATTAGCAACGCACTCATATCGGTCACGCATCTATTAGTGAGTAGTTGTTACTCACAACTAACCGGAAATGTTAGCGATACCCAAAATCTGCTTGGACAGAGTGACCACTTACTTTCCATGCCAGGCCGCAACATCAAATGGGGTGTGTCCCTGGTGAGCAATAAAAAGCTCGTTGTTGTACTTGTTGATAATGGACCATTTGGTACTTGTATCCTCTTGAAAGTCTGCCACGGGGACTTGAAAATCCCTAGCATTAGCCAAGCCGTTTGATCCGATAGGTCCCAGTTCCGGTAGAAGGAAGTGTCCCTGGTATAGCTCGAGGATATAACCCCGAACCGGACCATCCGGAAGCGTCACACGGTACTTGATACCTCGCGGGATAACGGCGATCTCATTGGGGCGTACGAGAAGTCGACCGAACTCAGTCTGGATGTCCAGTGCGCCATGCTGAGCCACAATGAGCATCTCACCATCAGAAGAATACAACGCCGTTGCTTTGTCCATATCCCGACCGGCAGCGAAAATATAGATTCCGAGGCCAGATTTCACTGTAGGATCACCAGCTCCCCCCACAAGTTTCAGTCCCCGAACCCAATCAACATCTTTGTCGATATCGAATGGGTCCCATCGCAACTGATGGGGGGAGAAGTTGAGCTTGGCTTTCAGCAACGGCTCCGATGAAGGATTGTATTCTTCAAAGGGAGAATGGCTGGCTGATGGGAGCACTCGATACAGCCATGATTGTTTATTCTCATGTCTCGGTGCGGTGAACGCCGTACCGGAAAGCTTCTCCGCGTAGAGCCCATGAGCCGGTTTCTGAGGAGAATTAGCCCCGACTGGCAATGAGCCTTTGACAGCTTCCGATCTATAGGTCTTTAGCGACTAGTAATAAATAAAAGACTATTACATTGAAACTTACTCGTGGAGCGAACCAAACCCGTTCAGGTACGAATATTTCTCTGGAATTGCAAAGTTGGTGACTGGCATTTTGTCGTTGTTGAATATCAAACAGGTTTAACACAGATGAATGATCAACAACAAATTGTTTCAACAGGCGTGATTTAAACAATGCTTGTTTATTATCTTTCTCTGAACCGTCGGGGCGAAGCCGAACTTCCGAGTGGTCATGTACACGTACACGCACTGGCCCGACAATACTCGGAATGAGTTAGTCAAGAATTTCCGAGTGCCACAACCATCCCACATTCGGCTGTGGGGCCGATATATACGTAAGCCACAATGCTGTATCATGAGACTCAAGATTCTTAGCTAAACAAAGGATACTGGCGGAATGAATGGGTGCCTGAACAGGAAAATGATCGGCTACTCGAACCTAGAACAAGTATATAAGACACCCATGCAGAAAGGGCCTTATCTTACGACATTACTTATTTTCCAATACCTTCTGCCACTTATCATAGTTTCTATATACAGTACCATACACAATGCCTGTCGAACCTAAAACCCATTTTCGAAGAGTCGTGACTACACACAACAAGTCTGACCAATCCACAATCCTTGTGGATGATAAGCTCACTCTTGTCGACGCGTTTGCGAGTGACGCTGCGACTATTTGGGAGACTTCAAAGCACCCGGCCGAGCTTCATAAAGATGTAGTCACAGATGGATCCACTACCCACATCTATAATACAGGAAACCTCATTCGAGTTGCGGATTTCCCACCCAACTCCCAAGGCCACAACCATAGGACTGCGTCGCTTGACTACGGAATTCTCTTGTACGGCGAGCTAGAGCTGGTGCTTGAAGATGGGTCCCGAACCATCGTGCGCGCTGGGGACATTGTTGTCCAACAAGCGGTAAGTTTGTCACTTGATAGTCTTCTGCGGCACCGCATACTGACCTAAGTGTGCAGACGATGCATCAATGGAACAATTTGACGGATAGTTGGACAAGAATTGTCTTCGTATTGATTCCATCTGAAAAGCCTATTGTGAATGGAGTGCCGGTTGGGGAGACTGGTGTCCCTGAGAGGTTGCTTCCGGAGAACTGGAAATAATTTCAATTCGCGAGACGACAAATATATAGCTATACGCTTATCAACCTTCTTCAAGGGAACTCAATATAGTATTTTAAACTATTCTTATTATATTTTCTTTATATTGAAACTGTTATAACAGGGGATTTAGGCATATAAGACTTAGACTTAGTAAGACCCTTAGAAGGGTTATATAACTAGTCGGCTCAGAGGCTAATAATAGTTATATTCTCTTAGCTTTAGGTCTTGTATTAGTAATTTAAGTAACTTTCTAGCTTTTCAATGTAATATACCCTATAAGTCGAGATCAGGGCAGCCCAGTAGGAATAATACAGCTGTTTTCTTTAACACAATAAGGCTTATCTTACCACTTGCCAGATAACATAACCTTTCCATCAGAGTTCACAGCTGCATCATGCGACTTAAATGCTGCCTGCGTGACTCACTGAACCTTATATTAGAGGAATATAATAAGGTCATTCCTCCTGCCTTGGCATCCCAAATTTCCTCCTTATTAACAACCACAAAATCAAACGACGCGAAACTTTCTAGCTATTATTATAACTCTTTATTAGTATTTAATCAATCAATTTCTTTTTATTATTCTAATACTTTTCTTTATTTTATTTACCTATTAAAACCCTAGCTCTTTTTATTTTAAATAGGAAGTTAGTACTTATAGAGATCTTAATCTAGTCCCGGTGCTATAGTATTATAACAAGGAAAGTCAATGTAGCTTTGTTACAATGTATTTAGAGTCTTTTAAAGAATACTTTTAGCCTTTTCAGAACCTACCGCTTCGTGGCAATGCAGCTCAAAGTGATAAAGGCTACTACAGGGGGACTTGAATAAATCGAAATTCAAGGAGTCGATAAAGCATAGTACAGTCTAGGCATAACCCTTTCAGTTTTATCTAGAGTGTACTTGATATAACAAAGTAGTAGCTTTTTCTACCTTTTGCATCTATAGACATAGCTTTCGAGCTTCTTGTATATAGGAAAAAATGGGTTTAATAACCTACAGAAAAGTTTATTCTGCTTAAAGATATCACAGAGTTAGGGAGAATGGCAAGTGGCATTGTTTACTCTCACCAGCGATGATACAGAACTGTCAAAGGAACGACTTGCGATGATATCTTGTTCATGTTGGCTATGCTACATGGATGTCCTAATTCTATGTGGCTACCTTGTCTTGGAGACAGTGTCGAGAGAAGCAGTGCTTAATCAAGTCGATGGGTTCTGCTCAATAACCTTCGTCACAAGATCACTAGGGGTCTATCTTAGCATGTGACACTAACTTTAAGCTGGAGACACAGTCTGTACTTACGTATCCATGTAGGCCCTGACCTTAACAATCTTATTTTGATCGTTGAATTCCAGAACCCAGGCATACTCATTAGGAAATGCCATGCCATTTTTGCACGTGACGCCAATGGCCTTAAGCTCGACCACAGCTTGGTTTCCAGAGGCGATAACATTCTGGACCTGTAGCTGTAAGGGAACCGCCCAGGTTGAGCTCAAAGCCTTGGTTCCGTTGAGGAATTCGGCTGCGGACTTGAAATGCCCAGCAATCGGACAGTAAGTTCCTATGATAGACTTGTTAGACCCTCAATATTCAGAGAAAGTGCTTTCACTACCTTTCACAGTCCAATCAACATTCTCGTCAACGGTATTGCTGAAGAAATCCTTCATCTCGCCACGCTCCAACGGCGCGAAAAATCCTTTAATCTCTTGAGCGGTAGGCATGATGGTCTGAGGGCGACAAACTAGTCTTGATTGGTTAAGTCAATGATATTGTCTTTTTCTTTGCAGGTTGAAACGAGAGGGTAAGATATTGTCCACTATAAGATACTAATATGGTGTTAATTCGTGGGGCCGACGAACGACTGTTGTGGTGGTTATGTATATTATTAAAGCTTAAAGGTGCCGATTTTTAGTCGGCTCTCCACAGGGAGATATTTAACGCAAAGTCCATTATCTCCGTGGACTATCATCCGGGCCAGAACAAGGCTAATTCGTGGTCCAGCAACTACGGTGCCACGACTTCTGCTCGGGATCTCGTCCGCCCACCGGGCATTGTTAACCTTCTATTTACTACCTGTACATGGAAGGCAATGGACAGAAATCGAAGACACGTCAATATCATGACATGGTGGGTTTTCAGGGCTTGAAACATTCGGACGACTTAACTTTAAAGTTTCCTGCGCTGAATATGCATAAGTTGCGTGTGATAGAATTTACCCTCGTCACACAATTGAATAACTACAAGTCTATTGTAAAGTAAAGCGGCCTCCAAATCGGGCTCTTTAGGGTTATTTTATTAACATTATTCTTCATAGAAAATTCTATACATATCCCTAAGGAATAGATCAGGATTTAACACAGCTTTATACACAGTTTTAACATTATGACATGCTGATCTCTAGTAAATGATGCCACTACAACGAATTAACCATTCCTATAATACTGTAGTCATTCATGAAGTTTATCACGACTAATATGCTATCTATCTACAGAGAGTTGATTGAGGTCATGTTGTTAAAGCTTATTGCGATGCAGCTTAGTATTGAGATATGAAGGACTTGGCCTGGGTTACGAGCTTTTACTGTTGACATCTTGGCTGCTTTTTTGACTTTAACACTTTCAAAAATAAAACTATGCTATCATCTGCATTGATGGCCATTTATCTATAACGAAAAGGCTTGCTGAGAGGCGGTAGTAGATACCCTAAGACCGGAATTTATATCCACTCCGCCTTGCGGAGAACGTTGTATAAGAAATAATAGGGTAGAGAAAGGAAATCATTGCGTCTAGGGAAATAAGCCCACTTAGTTTCCCTCAAACACGAGTAATAGATCACAAGGAACTGGCCTTCACTTGTTAGTATAGATGAGACCAGCGCGTGCAAATTCATTGCAATTTATTCATATGTGTAGCTAGGCTAGAACTAGAGGTATTGTCCCAATCTTCTCACCACTTCCAAACAGTCAAAACCACTATACATTGAGAGGATCCATGAGAGGGACAACCAAGTGGCTGTCATACTTTCCACCATAATGAAGAGTCTGTCGACCCTTGTTCTTATGAGATGCACCATTCAGGAAAGGAAACTCCATCAAGGCCATGTAATGACCCGAAACCTTGACAACCAGAGACTCACCGGCGTCAAAAGACATGTTGGTGGGCCAGATAGGAATCTCCAAGCGGACTACAGTGCCGGCAGGGACTGGCTTTCGTGACTTGTGGGAATATTCAGGCCACTCGTTGGGCCCAGAAACTTTGGTACCTGCGTGGCTGGCCCTCAAAACACCATTGGGGCCGTAGTACTTCAGGAAGCAGACTTCATCCATCTCAGAGACGTCCTTGGCGGGTGGAATAAGCTCCTTGGCTGGTACATTCTCATTTATCAGAACATTTCCAGCTGCATCGAGCTTTCGAATCTGGACAAAGACATCTGCGTCATCCCGATCGCTGGATACGTGGATAACCAACCAGGAGTAGCCCGAAAGCCAGGTGGGCTTGGTGAACTTGTAAGTGAACGACGCCTCCTCAGCAGCCGCTTCTGGTAGATTGGGAGCAAGCTCGGTCTTGTAAGATGAAGTTCCCTCCTTTGCATCTTGGCTGGCGGCGAGTTGGCCATTGCTTTGCAAGTACAATGTTTGGTTGGTAGCCTGCGGGAATGGGTAGGAAGGTGTCACAATGTTGGTGATCGGGGGCTGTGATGGAAGAGAGTCAGTCTCTAAGCTCACGGGGAAGAGCTTTGGATTAAAGTTACGAAGGGCTGGAGACTGACCTTGTTAAATTTCAACACCGCGGCTCGGATCTGGGGTGTCTTCTGCCAACCATTCCGTTCTCCCTTGAGGTAGAAGTCAAAGAAACGCTGCAGATCGTCTTGGCTTGAAGGTGTATATAGATCAGCCCACTCTTGAGTTTCGTGGATTCGAAGCCTTGTGAGATGGTCAGTGGATGGTTCTCCTGGAATGTGCAATAGACTTTGTCCTACCACTTGTCTTTGCTCGAGATATCTTTATAGCAACGAAGTGAACCAGTAGTATGGAGTGCACTGGAGAAGCTGGCCAAGACATATGCGGGTGCGGTGATGTCTTCAAGCTTTGCGCGTTTATCCTCCCAGTACTCATTGTACTCTGGATACTTGTCAATCATCTGAAGGAGGGCTTCGATTCCGTTTCTGCCAACTGTAGTATCTTGCAAGAGACCCCACATGGAATCATATGGATAGGGAACGCCTCCGCGGGCGAGAGTATCACGGTAGAAGTCCGAGGCACCCTCCCAAGGCGCAAATGCTGCGAGATGCGGCGGACGCTGCGCAGCAATATAATACTGCGCCATTGCCAGCCAGCTGTTACCAGCCATGCCGACTTTGCCGTTGCACCAGTCGAGTTGTGAGATGTACTCGATTGCATCGTACCCATCCTTGCCATCTTGTTCGCCCAGCCAACTGTGTTAGTGTTTGTCAGCGTGATATCAACAAAGATTTGGTCTGACCTACGGTACAACGCCTTCCGAGTCCCACGTGCCTCGCAGGTCAATGTTAATAATAGCATAGCCCCTGGCTGCCCAACTCGCCGGGTCCAATCCTTCAAACTTCTCATAGCCACTGAGAGAGTCCTCAGGGATACCAAATCGACCATTAATCATATCCAAACTGTGAGGGCCTGGAGGGGAAAGCCAGTCAGTTCGGGCCCCTTACAACTAAGATTGAGCTCCTGTCACGTACCATTTCCAGTTTTACCATAAGGACCCCAGAGCACAATTGCCGGCACTTTCTTGTCGGTTACCGGGCGGAAGATGTCGGTGTATAGTTTGACGCCATCACGCATGGGAACTGCGACGTCCTTTTCGAATATCGTATCAACGGGGAATGCGAGATCCTTAGGGCTGCGCTTGTGACCCTTGGGCAGAGTCCTCGTTGAAGGGTTGAATGGGTCATAACGTCCACCCTTCTCATCCCCAGGCGTCACAGTAGGCACGACAGGAACATCAAAGCCATTGATTTTGATGTGAGATGGAGACATGGCTGCGGTTTTGGGGAATGTTATCAGGTTTTTTCTGGGCAGAGAGAGAATATGATGAAGGTCCTCTCTATGACACAAAGACGCCGGGTCGAAAACTATTATATACAGAGTTATAGGCAGTGACTATCCAGATAGTACGGCTTCCCTTTGCCGACTAGACGTGTTTAGTCTGCAGTGTAGTGGTGCTAGGGCCCCACCGGCTCCACGCAATCGGTGTTAGCAAGATACTCGGAGATGTGCAGTCCGATGTATCGTCCGGTAGATCCGGTAATATAGACTGCCTTGGAGATATTCGATCGGATTTTCGGTTCGGTAGATGCGGTGATGGAGGCAATTAACAGTTGCCGACTGTGATCATGAAACACGGCGTCGGCTCCACAAACGAAATGCTTTCAAAGCCCTTCCCTTTAACCTGCTACAATTACGCTTAAGTTCCCACTGATATTACGAAGCATCTTGGTTCTTCGATCTACACTACTCCATCTTACAACAAACTAAACGCGAATAGCCTCAACAAATCATCAGCCATGAGTATCACTCGCGTTGTCCAGGTGCAGTTTAACCCTGATGTAGACGATGCAGCAATTAAAAAGGTGCGTTTCCATTGTATATCCGATATCTATCCTCACGTAATCTGACGCCTCACAGACCCTGGGCAATGTCGTCTCCCTTAAAGAAAAGTGTCTCGACCCCAAGACACAGAAGCCATATATTCAGAGTGTCCAAGTCGGCAAGGACATTTCACCAGAGCCATTGAGCGTATGCATTACCCCAATCGCACTGATTTCATGTATTCTGACGTTTTCATAGAATGGATACACACATCAATTTGTCATGGTATTTAACAACGCTGCGGAACGCGACTACTACGCGAATTCAGACCCTGCACACACTGCTGTCAGGGAATTGATTTTGTCTCAGGTGGCCAAGACCCAGATTCTAGACATTGTTGATGGGCAGTATTAGATTCTACATTCCGACTCGGGTAGTGAAGAATACACTTCATGTGTGAGTGGTTAGTTAGACTATACGGACCAGAATCATTCCAATGCATACCGATGATGTATTTGTAAATCTCGCTACCATGTCGTAAAGCGGCGTGATGCTCTACCCCTCTACATTTAGAAAAGCGTCCAATTTAAACTGGAATGCAGTCACGTATGGGTTTACGACGCTATAAATGAAGCATCTTCGTAGTTTTGGAACGTGATGTTACAATCGGTGAATCCTCCAAATTCATTGACTCCCATTTGCAAATTCTATATAAAACAAACTCATAATCAAAGAGCTCCATAAAGTCTTGCAGTTGGTACCATAAGCGCCTCATTAAATGCTAACCTCTGATGGTCACGAGTTAGAGTGTCTCCCAGACCATTGACCTTGAATTACAATCTTATTATCATATATTCTGCCTGACAACATGGGTTTACTCCTGATGAGCCACCCTATAGACGATCACGATTGCAGTATCATGCTGCTTTGCAACACTCATCATTGCCTCAGCCAATTTATAAGCACGGAAAGACCTTGACTGATTTTAAGCTCTCGCATCTGACAGCCTCGAAAAAGTGGTCTGGGGCGATTCATGTGACCAACAGGGACTGACAATGGCCATAACATAGCCACAATTTAGAAAAGTACCGCTGTTTAAACCATCAGAAGCCTTAAGAACGAGATACCTTTTTTTTGTAGCCATCCTATACATAGTCCAGAGAGATAGATATGTATTACTGCTTACTGTCACATAGGCCGCTAGACCACTAGCCTAAAACCATGGGCTCTTGTTTTCTAAATAATAGAGGGATTAAGTCTTGTATACTTCTTTATACCTACTATAGAATTACACTAGTAGTTATAGTATTAGACATAATATCTCTACTTCTGTTACACATAAAAGTTAGCCAGAAGTTTATTTATCTGGGTCTCTTAATACATAAAACACTATAAGAACAAGTACCTCAAAAGCTAGTTATCCTTTTACAGGTCTATAGATAACAACCTTAAGACCAATCTAAGACTTGACCGCGTTTCTACCACGGTGGTTTAGAGTAGAGCCTCTGGATACTGCATACATAAGTTTACAATCTTAGCATTGCACTTAATGATAAACAGGAGAGCTAGCAATTAACAGCGTCTTTCCCAAACTCATTCCGTAGCCAACGCCAAGTGCAAAGCGTCAGGATCCCTAGGAACAAAATATGCCTTATAGGGTCGAGGCAAAGTAGTAAGAGTAGTAGGGTCTGCTATGCCAGTAAGGGGGTCGCAATCAACATCCTCATACTTCTCAACCTTGAGGCTGTTGAACAGTCTCATATACAAAAGGTACAGTTCTCGGTTTGCCAGTAAGTAGCCAGTGCACATACGATAACCAAGGCCGTAGCTAAGCATGGGGGCATCGGGTTGCTCGAACCATCTTTCGGGACGGAAAACTTCGGGGTCCTCCCAAATTTCCTTATCTGAATAAACAATGATTAGCACTGGACATTACCCAAGCAGCTCAGTTAGAGGTGCACGTACCCATGTTGCATGCCCATGAATTCAGGAAAACGACGGATCCCTTGGGGATAGTAACACCCTCATAGACGATATCACGAATGGTGGCTCTAGGCAGGGACAGTCGAAGAACAGTAAAGTATCTCAGAGACTCCTTCACTAGTGCAGCAACGTACTCGCACTTCTGGTCGTCCCTAGGGTCGCACATGGGCTGGTCTGCTGGGAACATCTTCCGAATCTCAGATATGGCCTTCTCCTGGACCTCAGGATGTTGGCTTAAAAATGCCAAAAACCAGGACACCTGAGTGCTGATTGTATCGAGGCCACCGGAAAGCATGGTAAGACTGATGGAAGTGAGCTCGGCCTTGTTCAACTTGGCTTCCTTGTCCATGATAACATTTGCTTGAATGCATGGCTTGTATGTCCCATTGGCAATTCTCTCATCGAGCCCGTCATTAAGAAAAGCGAGATACTTGTCGCGTCTGTTGCGCATTTCACGAGCTTTGGGCGATTGAGAAGTGAACGGGTTGAGTCGTAATAGCGGGATATAGTCCTGGAAATTGCCAGTGGTAGATCGAAAACGGCTGATCTCTTCCTCAACAAATGTAATTTCGGAGAACAGATCGTCCTGTTGACTCTTTAGACGAGTACCCCAGTTGAGCGTCAGACCGAGAGATAGTGCTAGACGCTGAATCATGCGGAAAGGATCTATTTCTTTTTTGCCACCCTCTCCATACTCGACGAGCTCCTTGATGAAGTCGCGGGTTTCGAGGTCAAGATGGTCGACATAGGTGGCGACGGCTGGGCGGTTTAGGGCAGAGGCAGCACCCTTACGACGACGCTTCAGAGAGTCGCTGTAGGGAGAAGTGCCAATGGTTGTGCCGGCAGTATCAGAGATAACCTGCCACAATCAAGTCAGAACCATATCGAAGCGGTATACACATGGAGACATGATACTAAAACTGGACTAACCTTGTGAAAAGTATAGAACTCAGGCCGCGAACTCATTGCTTGAGAATTGCTGCCAAAGACTGTCTTGGCCGCATTGGCAGAGTTGACGACAACAATCGGAATGTTGCCTAGCTGAATCTGATAAACTCCTCCATACTTCTTAGCCCACTGACGGTATTTTTCAGAAGCATTCTCGCGAATGTCCCAGAGATTTCCAATCAATGGCCACCCAGGAGGTCCACGGAGGCCGCTGATTCTCGCGTTGTATCGGATCAGCTCATTGACGAGGACGTAAATTAATGGGGTAACCAGGAGAGTCACAAGCAGCGACTGGCCCTTGTTTTCTCGAACGTGATCGTTTACAGACAAAAGAAGGGTTGCGATTGTCATGATGAATACCAAGTTTGTAGTGCTTGAAACTCGGGTCAAGGTGTGATAAAAGGGCCAACCGAAAGCATATAAACGATCCGTACCCTGACAACCCTCATATACAGCAGCAAATGGTTACATCCTTGTCAATTTAGCAACAATTCGTCATGTAACCAACCCCCTGCTTCTATCTGAGCTTCTGAGCCATATGCTACCCCCCCACACAAGCCGATCCCCGGTTGATGTGGGACTTTTCCGAGGCCGTTCGGAAATTCGGAAGCTTTCCGACATATATTCATCACCAAACCATATTCACTTGCGAGGCCCCGCAAGTTTGCTCTGCCTTTTCTTCGTCCTCTTTCGGAAATCCAAATTTGGTACCAGCAGGTCAATATGGATTCCGTGCCAACTCACCAAGATGCGGCGGAACAAGGACCCGTTCCGAAGCCCAAGAAGCGCAACGCCTCCGAAGCCAACAGTAAAAATGGAGCTTCTAGCACTACGCGATCTAAAAGGGGCAAATACACTTCAGTTGCATGGTAAGTACAGTTATCTATGGCCGTTGGGGGTAGTATTGACCATGGCGTCAGTGACGACTGTAAGAAGAAGAAACTCAAGTGCATACCATCAGGAGACAACAGCTGTGAGCGATGCATTGCTGGTGGCTTAACGTGCACATTTCCTTCTGGTGCTCACCATGGAGGAAAGTACAAGCTCGATGGGTATGTGCTTGCTGCAACCTAATACTATGAGCTGAACTCGGGCTAACCTAGCAATGCGCATACAGTAGTCAGCACTTGCAAGCTCTCACGCGTGAATTATCGCAACTACGTCAGCAAGTATCTGACCTGATGGGCGTCGTGAGTGATCCCAAGGAGCAGACGCACGAGACGTCAACCGTCTCCTCACGTGGACGAGATGCACTCAACTATCAATCACCAACGAGTACACAGCGAAGTGCAGTCCCTAAACAGCCCCAATTCATCGGCCCAACGAGGTCTGCTTTTGGTATCCTTGTCAGCGAACGGTCTCTCAACCGTATGGGCGTGCCCAAGTTTGACTCGATGCCTCCCAGTGGTGTTCAATCCCCATCGGATTTGGACAACGTTGGACCAGCCACTGATTTATGCTTCTGGAATCATTGCACCGCGGGTGATGTTACCAAATATCTCGTCGCCTTCCAAGAAGAGATCGAGTCAGTTTATCCATTTATTGATACAAATGAGTATATTATGCGCTCCCAGGATATACTCTATGCCATCCGGAATGAGGTGGAACACGACTATTCAACAGTCGAAACAAGCACTACGCTGTGCAGCAAAGATATTTCCATCGCGAAGCTCGCTGTGGCAACAGGCATAATCCTGGAGGAACATGGCACGAGTGATGTGAGTACAGCCATGGTTGAGGCTGTTGAGGCGAATGTGTTTAGGATTCGCTCTCCACAAGTAGAACTGAAAGATATCCAGCTAGTCACAATGATCGTAAGCCAAGTTACCCTAGCAGAGTACCTCTTATGCTAACTAGTACCGTAGAGTATCTACTACTTTCATACCGGCGATGAACTACTGGCTTGGCGTACAATTGGTATGGCTGCTCGACAAACTTTGGAAATGGGCCTTCACCGAAGGCGTAGCCTCTTGGATAATTTTAAGGACCCCGACTCCCTCCGACTAGCGATTCGTGTCTTTTGGTGTGTGTATGTTCTTGATCGACGATGGAGTTTCGGTACAAGCTTATCCTTTGCGCTTGCTGACAAGGATATTGACCCAGAATTGCCCAAGCCAGTAAGTTCACCCTATTTGACACGCATCGTGTAATGTAGTCGCTCGACTCCAAGCTAACAGAGATTTTCACGTAGGATGAAGAGTATTTATACCTCAAGTGCATGGTTGGCTATGGAGAGCTTTGCTCCAAGCTCTGGGATGCTATTCCCACGTTCAGCTCTGCATCTCAAGTCATCCCTGACGAGACAGCTGCGGCCTTGGACTTGTGCGTACGAGATTGGATGGACTCAATCCCTCCCCATCTCAGGCTACGCCACCCTCGTACTGGACGTGCACCACATGCACAGCCAAGACTTACACATCGTATCCGTGCCCTCCTGTACCTCCGCGGGAACTACATTCGAATACTCATATATCGTCATCACCTCATGAGCCCCGCGAGTATCGCCGCAAATCCTCAAAATGCACGCCTAGTGGTCGACATCGCACTAGATACTATACAAGTTCTCGTGCATCTTCATACAACCACAGACATCTACTCGCGCCAACAAAACGCTTTCAACTACTTTCTTCTCGGCGGGCTAGCAGTCATCTTTCTAGCTGTGTCGCATGCCCCAGAGAAATTTGCAACTTCATGCCGGAACGCATTTCTCGATGGTGTCGACTTGATCAGAGGCCTCTCTAGTCACAACGTGGTGACTAGAAGGCTGTGGAACAGTATTCGCGGTCTTATACCACGAATAAGATCAATCAGTCTCTCACATGCCAACCAAGAAGACGTCGAGGTGCAAAAGGAGAGCGAAACTGGGACATCCAACATACCGATGCCTACCGCAGAAACCATGAGCGGCTTGGACGAGCAGATGTCAATATCAGTTCCAGAGACCGACGTGTTTACACTAGACGATATCATGCCATCTGACACGGACTTTAGTAGTTCCGTCCCTGATATGTACCAAATGACGAATGACTTACTGAATCTGTTTGACGCGTTTGGCCAAGGCCAACAGTTTCTTCCGACATTCCCAGGTACATCTGACAGCAATGGGCAATATACGATAGGCAGTAAACAAGAGCATGACATATCGCTCCGGTTTCAGGGACTAATTTAATGACGATGGAAGAACGAGAAGTGCAAACAGGGTTGATTGAAACTTCAGTATCTTGATTATTCTTGTTATCTACCACAGCATATAATCAAATTTCTCTTTCTTAGGAAACTCGTAATGTTCACGGTTTACTTTCCTTATCTATTATATAAGATAGTATTTGAAAAGAGAAAATCGAGAAACCTGAAATCTCATCACTATGTATTTTTTCTCAATTAGATTGAGACTGCTTGAGAACTATATAGCCGTGTCCATCATCTAGCCCTCATCCTTCCACTAAAATCCAGCCCAATATCCAAGTAAACTATGAAATCCCTCCGTCAAGCACATATAAACAGCCATAATTCATCGACTCGTCTTAGTACAGCCCAGCAAAAGCCACTCCAACAGCAACAAAAGCAGCAAAGGGAGAGCTGGGGGAGCAGGCACCCGCAGAGACCTCAACCTTCTCCGGCTCGTCGTCCTTTTCCTCCTCTACCTCTTCTTTGTCCTCTCCATTGCCACTTCCTTTCTGGTCGTCTTCTTCATCAGGTTTAGAAGCTCCAGTGACCTTTGCAACGAGATCACTGCACACCTCAGTACCAACAGGGATGTAATCTGTGATGTAGGGTTCGTCACTGCATGCTGTCCAAACCTCCCTCCACTCTGAGATGTGATCACTCTGCCAATTCGTTCGGCTGCTGGCCCATTCTGAGAAGCTTTCGGCCAAGGTGCCGGTTACGACTGGTAACTCGCAGTTATCTTGTGTATTATGAAGACCACCGATGGCAAAAGACACAACAAGCTCCGAAAAGGCCGGATCTTCAGGAGGAGGCGGGGCATTGCCAGCCTTCTCTTCAGCGGCCGTAAGGACCGTGTAGCAGTCTTCATGGAAGATTGATACGCGGGGGTCCCAGTCGGCGGCCGGAGTTGGAGTTGGTGTCTGGGCAGTAACCTGTAGAGTGCCGATGACGGTGAAGAATAAGACTTTCGTAATATACATGGCGAATCAATGATGAGCTGAGCTTCAAGCGAATATGAGTGAGAAAAGATGTCCGTGAGGAGTCTATCGCGGCTGGTTATATACAAGAGTATCCCCCTGGTAGGGAGGCCTCGATGAGGGGCAAACGAAGAATAAATCACTGCCCGGTCATAACACAACTGACAATATACCACACCCAGACTCTCGGCACTTACCTTATTCAGTGGATGTGGAGGCGCAGCTGTTGAGCCAAGCCCCATCATCAGATCATACCGCAAGTGTTAGGCGATAAAACTGTTCAACCACACTTCGCTTAGCTCTTGGATCAATCAGGAGAATGCAAGTCAAACAACTCACTCTCGAGGCTGATGTGTTTTGTCTTGCGAATTCACATTTACCTTACAAATGGTGTTTCCCCAATACAAACGCATAACCTACAGTACGATTACGCAGTTCACAGGCCTATGCCGGAACTTCAAAAGATCCGCATGACATTGAACTGTTTATTAGAATAAATGAAATAATACCGCGATAACAGCTTAGGGTTTTTGCCGCAATGTCGGCTAAAAACGTATCTAAGTATGTTCTCGACAGCCTTAGATACATGATTGGTTTTACTCTTTTACCCGTTATGCACGTGGGCGATTAATATCTGGTCAAAATTACAATTGAGACTTGGCAACTTACAGGAGGGCCCGTTGTGAGAAGCATAGCCCCTTACAAGCCCTAAGCTTGATAAGGAAGGTAAGAGGACTCGCCCCTTTGAAAATTGCGTCTTTTCGGCTCAAAGAGTATTGATACATGTGGTTAGTAGCTTGGAAGCTTGTTTTGTTACTAAATTCACTATATGGTCAGAGATAGATAGATAGCTCTGGCAATATCTGGCTAGTCTGCTACTTAAAGTGGTCCAAGTTTTGCTTGGTAGATATGGCCATGAGCTGAAACCCAATACAGCGAAAATGTAACTAAAGATAAAAGCTGGAAGTGACAGTGATAGCAGTTAATGTAACAATGTTATATGGGTCATGGTCAAGTTGGAATCTACTCGTTAATCTCGTTATGATATAATATACTGTTATCTGCAAGAAGCTGATGTAGCTTTATTTTTTACATATTAAGTGTAACTAACGCTGAGCCTCATGTTTCAGAGAAGCATCAGAATGATGTAGCAAGAAGTCAGGATAAGAAATTTAGATTTCGCATGTCTTGAACTGCAAATAAGTAGAAATACTGCCTTAATATCGATAGAATCTAACTCGAGGGTTATGATCTCTGCGTTGCGAGCCTTGACCGTCAAACCATCGCGTGCGCACCGTAATTGTAACGCGTTGCCGCACTCGAATATTAAGAGGTAATATTGCGAACCCAAGGCCAAGCGTATGACAATTCAAAGTCTTCCATATTTCAAATAATCTACTTAGTTCGATTGAAGAGTTGTACTGCTAAAGACGAGAAAAAAACAACACAGAAATGAACAAGAGGTACCATCCCACTACACATAGCCTGTACAGTTAAACTGAATGATCCCCCTTCCATAGAACACGTTCCTTAATACTCCTACAACTTCGGACATTGTTGAAACGCATAGCATGACACCATGTTAATCACGATGGCAACATCGTCATCATTGACAACATCGTCACGCGGTAAGTTCACACGAGTCATGGCCGCGTTATATAGGTGGCAAGTTGAACCGATCTTGCTTGAAGAGAAGCTAGAGCATCCATTGGCCCTCAGACACTTTGCGGCACATGAAGAGGCGTCTTTGGAAGTCGTGAGCTCAAGGATGAGCTTCGTTGGAATGTGTCCATACCACACCTTACGCGTGCAAGGATGCTGTTGGACGACTTGAGACGTTGAGCATGCTGGTTGAGGTTGCTGGCGGCGATTGAGAAGATCGGGATTGATACCAGGCGCCGCAGAAGATAATCCATAAAGGGCAAAGGTAGCGACGGAGTAGGACATGAAACCCTTCAATACGTGCATGCTGGGCAATAGTGAGCCTGATGAGTAGATCGAAGAAATGAGTCGTCAAGAAAGTGATGCTGTCGAGTTACTGAACCAGATGCAAGGACATCAAGGACCTGTCAACTCTTTATACTCAGTGTGACCGCTTTACAAACTTGCCTAAAAACATGTATTCCGTGCTGGCTATGTCTCGACCAGTCTTTTGGGGCGACTATCAGTCACAGGATCCTGAATCCAGAACGATGGGTCTGAGCCTTTAACCAATAGAGGTTTGCAGTTTAAACTGGCCGGTCTGGCCCTCGGTAGCCCCGCATCAGCCAAATATCCTCTATCTAACTTCTGGAACGTTGGAGGCTGGGCTAATGTAAGCCATCAAGTGCCCAAGTGCCGACGCCGCCAGTGGGCTTTGGAATGCCGATCAGTCCATTGAACTCTATAGTTAAAGGAGTTTTCAGCTCCTCCTGATCAGATTAGAATTAGCGAGTTAAACCTGGGAACCTAAGCCACATCTAGTACTAATTTCGAACTGAATTATTTTCAGCTCGTGGCCGAATACAAACTGGTCCTTTGCTTGCATAGAGCCTTAGTTCCCATCCAAAGTTCATCATTCTAACCCATATCTATTAATCTACTATCTCAACGTATATGATGCTGTAAACGTGTACTTCTCTAACAACTTGAAATGCTCTTCCGGTGCTAGTGGGCCGGAAGACAACAGGGACATGACTAGAGGGAACAGCAACACCATGTAAAATCCAATTACAGAATTTCCAGCCTACGAACCATCATATGTCGAATTGGATGCTATCACCACCTTAGATTGAGAGCAATCCATTGCGGACACTGGCAGGAATGCTGGATGTTTCACCCCAATTCAGCTTCGCAATTAGACGACCAAGTTTAGTAGACGTGTCAACTCGGATGTAAGAATCTGCTTTAATGAATGTCAGTTGACAATTTACATGTAGGTCGTTACATCTGAATTATGTTTTTCATGGTAATACCACCAGTCCTGGGACCGAAATTCGTTATCATTAAGCTAGGAGAATTGGTCGTTCCATCTAGTGTTACGGTCATGGAAGATGGCATGTCTTGCCCAACTAATGTACACTTTTGGATGATCCAGGCCTCTCAAGCCGTTCTTTCTACCGCGAGGCTTGTGAGCATTTTGTTCTGCCATTCGAATTTCGACATAACGGATCGCCGCTTTTACCCATGATAGCTCAGTCCTCAGTCATGCTCACTAAGTCAGGGTAACCTGGCTCCTGACCAAGCCTCGATGTCTTAAAGTGCCGCCCTCCCTATTATCTCCTTAGCCGTGAGAAGTCTATAGATAGGTACCGTTTTAAAGTATTAAATAAATTTTATAAATATTACCCTACTTATGGATGAAAATAGTTAACTTAAATATATCTCAAGATTCTTGTAATAATAATTAAAAAGGTATATATTATTTTCAGCTCTTTAGACCTAAAGGTATGCTAGTGTCCTTTGTAATATCAATAGTTTCAGAAACTACATGTGTATATTCTGAAAACGAGAAGATAAGTCTTTTAAATACGTCAAGACACACTTCAAGTCCGATAACCTACTAATCTGTAAATATATCTAACTACGTAAATACCATATACTAATCCCTTTATGTCTAGTACAAAAACTGCTCAATTACTTGACGCTTTCTTCAGTCTCTCTTCCATCTGTTCACGTGGGCTCTTGAGCTTCACCTGAGGAAACCTTGGGTCCTTTGTCCAAGGCATCACATCAGCTCCCTCGAGAAGCCACTTCAAAGTAGCCTTTTCGAATTTATCTGCGAGTTCCTTATGAGCTGGGTCTTGGGCTAGATTGTGCAACTCATGAGGATCGTCCTGTCGGTGATACAGCTCGGCCGGCTCATACAGCCGATACACATAGGTCCAGTTCTCATCTCGCAGTGAGATGGCCTTGCCTACTAATGCCGTGTCTTCATGCTGCAGTCCCGCCTTGAGGTCGTACGGATACGGTGCCTGTTCTAGGATAGGCTCTTCGGATGTGAGGAAACCACCTTCGGAGAAAGAGTACTGCTTGTGTGTTGTGGCATCACCGCAGAGAAGAGGAAGCCATGATAGACCATTGTGAGCAAATGACTCTCCAATACCTGATATTTCGAGCATTGAAGGAACCAAATCGACCATTTCTGTCATGGCATCGATTCGCTTTCCTTGCGGCAAACCTGCACCGCCAATAATGAGTGGCTCGTGAACTAGGGTCTCAGATAGGCCCGACGGCCATTTCTCAATGAGCCCGTGGTCGCCCAGATATTCACCATGATCCGTGAAAAACATAGTGACAGTATCTTTCCAGATGCCAAGTTCATCCACTCGTTTGAGAACGCGACCAAACTGATCATCCAATCGGGTGATCATGCCATAATAGGTTGCTTTGATCTCCCTCCAAATCTCATCAGTTGCACGATGGGTACCATACTTCTCCCTGATTGCCTTCATATAGCGTGGTTCATAGCCTGTCTTCTTGTCGACCGTCGCCTCCACGCTGGACAGGGTGGAGCGATCGTACATGGAAAAGTAGGGTTCCTCGACTTGGAAGGGGCAGTGAGGGAAAATCAAAGGCATGAATAATACCCAGGGCTTGTCGGCTGGGGGGCAGTCTAACCACGTCAAAGCTGATCTGACTACAGCTTCATCGTAGTCGAGTGCCTTGTTGGGATCGCGAAGGCCGCGATAAAACAAGCGACCCCAAATACTCTCGTCCTTCTCAGATTCACCCTTGGCAAACTTTGGCACGTACTCGGGAGTTTCGAGAAAACCGTATTCAGTAACGCTCAGCTCTGTGACAGTAGGCGCAAAAGTGTCGCCCCGTGGCGCAAGACAGGCAACATGGTAGCCTGACTCCTTGAGGCTTCGGAAGATGTTGGGTTCCCATGGCTTGATTAGGTTCTCCAGACTCCGATGTCCACTAACATGTGGATAGGTTCCGGTAAACATGCTGCATCGCGACTGAGAGCACACAGAGGCTTGGGTGAAGCAGTTGGTGAAAAGGCTCCCGCGGGCGGCGAAGGCATCAATATTTGGGGTTTTGATGCACGAGTTGGGGCCTGTTGTACATCCGAGAGAATCGTATCTTAGCTGGTCAGGCATGAACATGATGTAGTTGGGCCTGTCGCCTCCATTTTTGGAGCTGACTTTCAAAGGCAGGGGTTTAGCGGGCGGAGAGTGTGATTCCGACATTGTAAAGCGATGTTGAGGAGAATGCTGGTATACAGTAGATATGACAAGTGGGAGTGCTTTTCAATGCGCCTCTTAACAGAAAAAGTACAGTCAGTAGTTAGTATTTGGTGGAAATTAACATGACTCGCTAGCCCAGCCAAATATAGATAGATGGATACTTTGGGTCACATCCGGATCTCGCTCTAACGCCATATGACCCATCCTTGACGTGCTAAGCGTGCTTTGGCCCTTTTTCTCTCCCGCATCCCTCAACTTGGAAGTCGTTCGGATCTCGCTTTCTTTCTCGACGACCGAGTCCCAGTTATGGATATCCCAACGTCTTTCACACCGGATAGCGAAGCTGCCACCATCGAAGAGCCGAAGCAGCTCGCCTGTAAGCAATGCCGTGCGAGAAAGGTATCAATTGCGTTCTTATGCGGGTATCTCTCCACTAACACGACAAAGGTCAAATGCGATCGTCGACATACGGGCTGTATACGCTGTGAGCGTCTGGATCTGGTTTGTAGCTATGTTGGCAATGAGCCGCCGGATAACATCCAGGGCCAAGATTTAACCCAAGCCGGCATCAAGCGACGTCGTACTCAACGTGCCTGTGCTGCTTGTCGTCTTACAAAGTCAAAGTGTTCTGGTACTATCCCTTGTGACCGATGCCGATCTCAACGACAGGAATGTCTGCTTGGTGACGATTCAGCCACCTCTAGGACAGGCTCGGCCGCGGAAACACATGCATCGCCGATTAGTCCCACTCAGACACATCATGAGTCGATATCTAGCCATTCTCAATATTCACCAATGAGCACATCTAATACTGTAGCCAACGACCAACAGCGGTATGCCTCGTCTAAACCTCTGCAAGTTTGCCATATTACTAATATCCGTGCGTCAAGGGACTTGGAGCTAGAGTCCAGAGCCTCTATCCGTCAATACCTTGATATATACTTTGCCAAAAGTGATATTGCCGACTTTATCTTTCTTCACAGAGCCACTATCATCGCCGAATGGAGCCAGGGAAAACTCGACAAGACTTTGCTCAAAGCCATTTGTGCTTCAGCATTGCGGCTTACGTCTGCTCAGCATCCTGAAAGTTCGACGGCACACGTGTGGATGAAGCAAGTCCAGCATCAAGTACTTAACCAGGTTGGAGATATTTCAGTGCCTAAGCTCCAAGCTCTGGTCTTGGTTGTCAAGTTTCTCTTCTCCCAACGCTTCAATGGAGATGCCTGGGTACTTCACTCGATTGCAGCCAGAGTGGCATTCACCAAACGCCTCAACTATGAACGACCAGCAATGGATCCTGTCAGACAGGAATGTCTTCGTCGGTTGATGTGGTCTATATACTTGCTTGATAGACTCTTGTCAGGCGGTATCGAAGACCTGACTGTTTGTCCCACGCAACGGATGCATATCCGGTTACCTAGCGGTCATCACAATTTTCAGATTGGGTCCAGATCAAGAGCACCTTTTATGTTTAAGGCTGGGAGCAATGACATAGATTTGAACTGTGTAGCCTACCTGATGCGATTATATGATATACGGGATAGGATTTTGAGGTACGACCGCCGGAACAGTTTAAATACGTTCTTGCTGACATGTTTCAAGATACACTAGACAAGTCATACTGAGCGGGAAGAGTCCATATCTCAGCCGGGAAAAGTTGCGATCGCTTGATCTCGAACTGACAGCATTTGATAATTCCTTACAGGATGAGTTGAAGCTTAATAATAACAGACTCATGATCATGTGTCATTCAGATGAGGCACGCACTTATACCCTACTTCATTCCCTCATATTTAGCTGTCGCTGTGACCTTTATCGGTTTCTGATACCTGGCATTCGAGAGTCTGTCTCCCCAGAGGCAGCAGAACAAACTCCCGTCGAGTACATAGACTACTGCCAGCGTCAGTGTCTTCACACAGCATTGGATTTTGTGAGTATGGCGTCCAAGATTCGAAAAATGGAAACTAGCAGCCGAGTCGGAACACCGACCTTTGCTGTGATAACTTATCAAGCTGTCAAAATTATCGACCGCCTGGTCAGCTTCCTGCCTTTGCACGGAGAAAGCTCGTTACCCGTCATTAAGCAAAATCTAATCGACATTCTTTCGATTCTATCGCAATGCCAATCCGAGTTTGGATGGGTTACCTCGTGTGTAAGTTGACACCCAACCTCGTCCGCTCATGAGCAGCCAGAAACTAAACAAGCCTACAGATCAGCGACCTTCAAGACCTTATACCACAGCTGGGTACGAGACGTCGCACGCCGGAATCTTCGTTAGTCAACGACCATTGATCTTTTACTCGCAGCTAACGTGTTTCAAACAGTGAACGTGGAGGAGCACTTCCACTCCAGCAAAAGTTGCATCGTCGCTCCAAGTACGCTTATGCGCCAGATGATAAAGAAGATGAGGACCCGGCAGCGAATCCCCTCAGGTCAAGTCAAGAAGAGGAATTGCCTCAAGTAACAATGGCATCATCAGTACCTACCAACCCTTCAAACCAACAAGTCTGGCCTTTTTCCCTACTAGGAGAGGAACAAGGTGCCATGAACATGTCACAAAATCAAATGCTTGGCACCTTTCCATCCCTTGACTACCCGCCTATGGATTACGATTCAATCAGTGCAGCTAATGTGGCCTTTGGGGAGCAAGACGTAGAGTTTCCCATGGACCCGTTTGATCTTGAACTCAATGCTTATACTGACGCAAACATGTCTCAGTTCTGATTAGATAGATGTTACATGGTATCTTTATTGTAGCAAAATACTGTATTTAAAACTGTTTTATCTTGATTTGTCCCTCCGGAATACGCATAATATATACATACAATAGATGTTACAGAAGGTTAAACAAATGCATGTCATCGAACCCGCTTGCTCTGAAACTGAGGAGAGGCAGTCCAGGTTAAAGTCCTTAGACGGCTCTATCTGCGGTGACTACCTTATCATCAGCAGAGTCATGTATCTTGTCCACGTTATCCTCGTCCAGCACAGAACGCATCATCTCTGCAGCATCAACTTTCCCAAAATCTCGTATCTTGACTCCTTGCTGGAAAAGAAAGTCAACTTGCTCCAACGTCTTGCCCTTGCATTCAGGGACACAAAAGTAAACAAATACAAGGGCAATCACCATGAGACTGCCAAATATAAAGCCGACTTTGCTGTCCAAGCCAGCGTACTGGTCGTAGATGAGGTATGGAATAATGAAGTTGACAGAGAAACTGTACCGAAAATGTATTAGCATTGACCAACAGGGGATAAAGCGAGGACTCACTTCATAATAACATTGACTGTAAATCCAACACGCGAGGTCAGATCACGCAGTCGAAGAGCCGATATTTCAGTGGTTACGACGTAACTGAGAGGTGCCCAACCCAGAGAGAAACCAACGGCAAAGAGACACATCATGGCCAAGATACCCTGCTTTCTACCATCGTCAACTGGAGTTTGGACCCCAATGCCTCCCATTGTCATCATGGCGACACTCATTGTGACGGACGACATGATCATAAGGATCCTATCACGTCAGTTTGGGCCAGAACAGGATTGGTGATAGGCATACCTTCTACCGATGACATCTGTCCAAAGAAGGATGCAGATCAAGGTGACAACATTGACGCTGGCTGTGATCAGGTTGAACCCGAAAGGATTGATGGTCCCAAGTGACTTGACGTAGATAGCTCCGTACTGCGAGGTGAATGCCTGACCGCTGGCCTGCATTAAAAAGTTGACAGCAATGACGATGAGGGTTCGCTTAAGATTTTTCCGTTGGAAAAGCTCAACGAATCAGCCTTGTTCGACATCCTGTTCCAGGGATACTCGCAGTTCCCTGAACTCGTCCTCGATCTGCTCCGGTGTAAAGACACCCTGGCGAAGTTGCACAAGACTATTCCTGGCCTCCTCGACTTGATCTTGGCGCAGTAGCCATCTTGGGGACTCGGGAACGAACCAGATGCAAGCAATGACAATCGATGGCATGATGTAGAATAGACCTAGGGGTATTCGCCATGCCCGGTTGTCGGGAAGGGTGCTGGTGCCAAAACAGATGCTATTGATGACTAGGCCACCAATTGCGAGACTCAATTGATATGATCCGACAATGAAACCACGAGCCTGAGCCGGGACTGGTAATGTTAATACAAAGACTTTGCGCTGTTCAAAGCGTCACGTACCGATCTCGGATTGGAAAGTAGGAACGACACCAAGCTCGATACCGACATAGACATAGTTGAGAATTCGAGCCGCCATTATCTGTTCACGATGGAAAGATGTAACTGAAACAGTAGCTGTGCCGAGGGCATATATGCTCATGCCAAACATGCACCAGCGTCGACCCCATCGTGAGGAAACATAGCTACCGACGATAACCCCTTGGTGTGGATCAGCAAGGTCACACTGAAAGAAGGATGTTCAGAAATAACTCACCAGTAGCGAAACCGACGTAGTTCAGGCTGTTGAATAGCGAGAGCCAGTATGGCTCAAGCTTATAAGCCCCCGTCTCAGGATCGACGACTCCGAATTGCTTCTCAAACGAGTCCATTGCCTGGGTGGTGGCGAATGCCTGATTATCAAAGCCATAGTTGAAAGTGGAAACAGCAATAAGAATGCACGAGAGTGCGAGTTTTCGATTGAACAAACGGAACTTGGTGAAGACTCCCATGATGACACTGAATTGTAAGTATGGCAAGAGACTGGGTATCACTAAAAGCGTGGTATCGACGATGGACTTATATTGTGAATGCCCACACCCAGCGTTAAACATCCACCATCAACGGGAACATGGTTTAGATGCCGTGATGACAAGGTAGACTGGCATCAATCCCGCAAAATCCAAGCCGAATCCCTGTTCCCCCGCATTCTTGAGAGTACGAGATCCGGACTCCACCCTTTGATCTACGAGTTCCACACAACGAGATCCAATACAAGTTTTTGGAGTAAGTCAAGTCAGGGGGTTGTAGTCCCCTCTTGGTCATACCATATCCCCTCAGCAATTTCAGACAGCTTTGCAGAGCACGCTTAGAGGATGCAGCTAGTTTAGCGTATAGACCTTTCCTAGATAGTCACGGAATATAGATTATCCGCTCTAGCTCCTCTTACAAGCGCTAGTCGGTATCTGGAAATAATTCCTATATGTCTATCTATACCCTTACTGGTTAGCCCCTAGCTTACTCCGCAAAGGTGTATGAAATTACCAAGGGGATATAGTAGTCCTCCCTGTTAAGTCTAGGGAATAGTAAAAAACCAGTTAGAAGATTTAAAATCCACTTAAAATAACTATAGTAAAATATTCCCTGTTATAACATAGGAGGACTATGACCAAGGGGGGGCTCCTTTTTTTTTACGACTGCCAATGGATAGATAATTGCAATGATCTGCTTGTTAAGTCTGAATCTTGAAACTGGATTATAACGACTCCCCACATGGACATTGTGATCAAGATATACTACTACATTAGTTAACAGCTACTGCTCGACTTATCTGAGTTCTGACGACTACTTAAGTAAGATAATAGAATTGTTCAGGTCTTCCGAGGCATAGTTTTTAACTGCACCAGAAGGGTCGAAACCTCCCTGGACTAAGTTACAAAATTATCAAACAAGACTTCTCATTATACAGAACAACGGCCCCCATATTGAAGATTATAATCGCCTACAAAGTGGTCGTTATACATGATACCAAGTCCACAGGATTTTGTTGCAGATATGTGTAAATACTGGTGGCTGAAAGGGTTTGTAACGCCAACAGAGCCACTTGTGGGAATGCAGACTGAGATAACAAGGCCGTCATCGACATCTTTGACTATGTTTGCCCTGCATCCGTTGAGATCTTGGGCCGCTAGTGTAGCAGATATAGCTGAAAAAAACAAAATAAACCTCATTCTTAACTCATATTAGCTTATGATACTAAAACATAAAGTTTCAAATAACTGACTTGTAGTAGAGTATAATTCTAAGTAAAGAAGGCTTAGAAAGGGCAGGGTATTTAGTTATAGACTAATAAAAAAGAATTAAAATATTAA